>CAIGRR010110412.1:0-10284 GCA_903798365.1 Fraxinus sp. 1973-6204 | reverse complement strand
AACTATTGAAATGGACTATTTTTACAAACATTATTGTTGACCAGCCCTTTTAAGCAAAAACCCCTATATGTACACCCAGTGACACCTTTGGCAACGTTTGACAAAGGTTGCGAAAGGTGACGTTTGCGAAAAGTCACATTTCGCAACGTTTGACAAACGTTGTAAAAAAGGGTCTATCGCAACATTCTTTTAAAAAATGTTTCCAAATCTCATTTATATTAACAATGGTAACATTCACTTATTAAAATGTTGTCAAAAGATCCTTTTGTTTTTAGTGTTGCAAATGCCTATTTTTATTGTAGTGGTTATTGATTGGGACTTTCATGTGTTTTATAGGAAAAATACGACAATGCATTTCATGAAAAATATGGTTCCAATGTTTCATCACAACCTCAAATTGACACTGAAGAATGGTGTGAAGTAAGTCAAGTTTCTTGTAAGGGTGGTTGCTTGTATGAGCTTGGTATTCTTCATCTTAAATTGCACAAAGTTGGCATCTCTAGTCCAAATGATGGACATGCTGATATCATTAGTTTGCAAGAGGAACTTCGTGATGCTTGTAAGAAGATAGATCAACTTACAAGGGAAAATTATGAATTATTTCAAAAGATGGAAGATGGCAGGCGTGAAGAAGAGGAGGATTGAGCACACGTGTATGAAGTTTCCCAATAAGCAGGAAATTTCCACTGTAACGGGTGACCAAAGGAGAACCCATGAATGCTATCTAAATTCTATAAGAAATGCCGAACCAAGGAATGTCAATATAGTATTTGTAGACGTCTACACGGTAGACACTCAAGAAAAAATTTCTGGGCAGGAAGATATCGAGATGACAAATGCCGTCAAATGGATGACCATGCTTGATGAATTAGATCCACGTATCATTGAATTTAATTCCTAGACCGCACCGGTGAAAGAGCTCGAAAGTTTCCCAGTAGACCCACAAGTTGGAAAGAACCACCACTAGAAGCCACGGATGAACTAAATGATTTTTTTATGTAAGAACCTTGATGTTTTTGCTTGGAGGCATGAAGATATGATAGGCATTAACACGAATGTTAGTTGTCACCACCTGAAAATCGATCCAAAGATAACCCCGCATAAACAAAAAAAAAGAGGGCCTTCAACCTGAAAAGGTATGAGACCCTTAAGGAAGAAATACATAAATTGATCCAGAACAGATTTATCCGAGAGGCCATCTACCCAATATGGGTCTCCAACTTAGTACTAGTAAAGAAGCATAATGGTAAATTGGGGGGGAGGGGTGTGCATTAGTTTTTCCAATCTTAACCAGGCTTGTCTAAAAGGTAGTTTCCCCTCCCGAGAATTGACCAACTTGTGGACTCCATCGATGGGTATGAGCTCCTAAGATTTATGGATGCCTACTCAGGCTACAATCAAATTTCCTTGCAACCGACAGACGAGGAAAATACCTTCTTCATCACTGATAGAGGTCTCTATTGCTACAAGATGACGCCCTTTGGGTTAAAAAATGCCCGTGCTACCTACCAAAGGCTCGTTAACAAGATGTTGCCAACCTCATCGGTAATACCATGAAAGTCTAAGTGGATGACATGCTGGTAAAAAGTTTGAAAGAAAATGGTCATGTGAAGCACTTCGATGAAACCGTTCAAACCCTCCAAAGGTATAGAATGAGGTTAACCTCCTTAAGTGTGCATTTAGGGTTGCTTACAAATTCTTGGGGTATATGGTAAATCAAAGAGGATTAGAGGTTAGTTCGGAGAAGGTCCGAGCATTAAATGACTGGGCGAATAAGATGAGGTCACCACAAAAGTCGAAGAAAGTGCAAAGTCTAACTGGGCGAACAGCGGCTCTAAACTGTTTCGTATCCAAAGCTACTAATAAATGCCTCTTATTTTTTAAATAGTGAAAGGGGGTAGAAGGTTTCAATGGACAGATGAATGTGAAGAGGCCTTCTAGGGATTGAAGAAGCTCCTAGAGCAGGCCCCGCCTCTCAAAGCCTGAGTCTGGAGAGGTTCTACAAATCTATTTGGTTGTTTCTAATGAAGCCATCAGCGCAGTTCTCATACGAAAAGAGGATCTCACACGAGAAGATGAGGCCCTCCAATTCTCTATCTACTATGTGAGTAAAGCACTTCTAGCAGCGGAAACTCGCTATCCTAATATGGAGAAATTGGCTCTAGCACCGACGCAACCTCCAGGAAATTGAGGCCATACTTTCAAGATCACACTATACATGTGCTAACCAACTTTCCACTCAGGTAAGTGCTCCAAAAACCTAACGCCTCGGGAAGATTTTTGATATGGGCTATTGAACTCTACAAGTTCAACATTGTCTACAAATCGAGAACGGCGATCAGAGGTTAGGCCCTCACCGATTTTGTTGCAAAATTTGCTAATGTCCCAGAGATAGAAGAAATACTGCAATCTACTAAGCTTTCCACTTGGAGTTGCTCAGAAACGGGCGTGTTATTGATCAGCCCCGAGGGACACAAGCTCAATTGTGCCGTAAGGTTTGGGTTTAAAGCAACCAATAATGCTGCATAGTAGAGGAACCATTGGCCAGCCTGAAGTTAGCTAAAGAAATAGTGAAAATATTGCTTGTTAATAGTGATTCCCAGCTGGTAGTTAGCCATGTTAATGGAAACTTCACCACAAGAGACAAATCTATGGCCGCCTACCTCAAGTTGGTAATGGAACTGCTCCCAACTTTTGAAAAATTTGAACTAACTCAGATTCCTTGCATTGAGAATGCTCATACTGACACTTTGTCCAAATTAGCTAGTAGTAGAGATTCTGAGCTACTAACGATGATGTCAATCAAACATCTCTCAGAACAGTCCACTTTTATTTAGCAAAGGAAATAATGTAGATAGAAGAGGAGTCTACGTGGATACAGCCGATTAGGGCTTTTCTTAAGGATCAAGTTCTCTCTGCTGACAAAGAAGAGGCTTATAAACTCAGGAAAATGGCCGCCCACTTTGTATTCGAGAATGATGTGCTCTATAAGAGAAGAAAATGGCTGCCCACTTTGTATTCAAGGATGAGGGAGTGTGCAATAATCATGCCAGAGGACTTTCATTGGCACAAAAAGTGTTTCGACAAGGGCACTATTGGCCCACTCTGAATTGCACGAATATACAATAAATGCCAACGTTTCTCTCCCATTCAGAGACAACCATCTCAGGAGCTAACAACGCTGTCCAGCCCTTGGTCATTCGCCAAATGGGGTATTACCTTATAGGACATCTACCTAAAGGTAAGGGTAGCGCAAGCTTTGCTATTGTCGCCGTTGACTGCTTCACGAAATGGGTTGAGGCCGAACCTCTAGCAAAAATTACAGAAGTCAACACTTCGATGTTCTTATGGAAAAGTATCATATATCAGTTTGGGATTCCTAGTCAATTGTCTCTGAAAATGGACGTTAATTAAATAACAAAAAGGTCAGGGACTTGTGTGACGAGCTCGGGATCAAAAAGCATTTTTCAACACCTCACAACCCTCAAGCAAATGGACAAGTGGAAGCTATGAACAAGATCATAAGGTATACGTTGAAGAAGAAGCTTGATGCCTCTAAGGGAACATGGGTGAATGAATTGCCACAGGTGTTATGGGAAATTAGGACTACGAGTCGAACCTCGATAAGAGAACTTCATTTTTTATGGCTTATGGCGCAGAGGCAATGAGCCCAGTAGAAGTCAGTTTATCCTCTCCTCATCAATTGCACCTCACCGAAATATCTAACGTTGAGTTGAGGATATACGAGTTGGATTTTTTCGATGAAAGAAGGGATGAATCCCAAGTAAGGCTTACCTCATATTAGACGAAGTTGATCCGTTACTACAATGCAAAGACTAAGAACAGGTCCTTCTGGGAGAATGACCTCGTGCTTCGAAGAATGTTCATCTTCTCTAAAGAACTGGGAGCAAGCATTTTAGGTCCAAATTGGGAAGGACTATTTCTTATTAAAGAAGAGTTACGACCAGGGAT
Organism: Fraxinus sp. 1973-6204; assembly: GCA_903798365.1. Taxonomy (NCBI): domain Eukaryota; kingdom Viridiplantae; phylum Streptophyta; class Magnoliopsida; order Lamiales; family Oleaceae; genus Fraxinus; species Fraxinus sp. 1973-6204. The sequence continues at coordinate 6,312 of CAIGRR010110412.1, read as the reverse complement.
GTATCAGATAGAAGATCAGAATGGGAAAGTGCAATCGCACCCGTGGAACGTCGAACATCTTAGAATAATTATAGGGTTGTAGCTGGAAGAGCCCTCCCAGCCTTTGTAAATATTTTTGGAGTTCAATGAAATGATGTTGTTAACTAAAATGCATACAACACAAGCCTCCTACGATGCGACTCAACGTCACGGGGGAAGCTTCCACATGGATGCACTATCTATCATGTGGAGAAGTGTGGGCACGTCAGAAGGAAATGTCTGATCCTAAAGGAAATTATCTCATTGAACCTCCGAGGCGTACAACACAAGCCTCCTATAACGAGGCTGAAGTCATGGGGAAAGCCTCCACATGGATGCACCATCCACCATGTGGGAAAGCGGGCGCCTTAGAAGGAATGGTTCGATCCCAACTGGGATTACCTTATTGATCCTTCGAGGCATACAATACAAGCTTCATATGATGAGGTTGAACGTCATAGGAGAAGCCTCCACATGGATGCACCATCCACCACATGGAGAAGCGTGAGCGCCTTGAAAGGGAGGATTTATCCCAATGAGGATTACCTCATTGATCCTCCGAGGTGTACAATATAAGCCTCCCATGACAAGGCTGAAAGTTATAGGAGAAGCCTCCACATGGATGCACCATCCACCATGTGGGGAAAGCATGGGCACCTCAAAAGGAATGATTTGATCCCCACGACGATTACCTCATTGATCCTTCGAGGCGTACAACACAAGCCTTATATGATGAGAACGTCATAGGGGAAGTCTCCACATAAATGCACCATTCACCATGTGGAGAAGTGTGAGTGCATCGGAATGGAGGGCTTGATCCCAACAGGATTACCTCATTGATACTCTGAGGCGTACAACACAAGTCTCCGTGACGAGGCTCAACGTCATGAAAAGGAAAACAAAAATTATTCAAGTTCTGATTATTCAAGTTGTTGTTGAAGTGCATTTACTTATATTCAAATTATTCAAATTGTTGTTGTAGTATGTCTACTTGTATTCAAATTTAGATTATTTATGTTGTTGCTAAAGTGCATTTACTTATTCAAGTTTAGATTCAACTTATTAATTTTAGATTGCTGAAGGGTTATAACTTATTCATAATTAGCTCTTGAAGTTCAAGTTTTCATTCAAGATCGAAGTTATAAATTACAAAACATGCTATAACTGTAGAAGTTCAACTACAATGAGAAACGGGAAATAGAAGAAACAAATATTTCATTTATTAAAAAGTTTTGTACATAAACGTGGGCCTCAACCATTATACAGGAAATATGAAAATACATATAAATTCCTATTCTATGTAGGGGTGGCCGGGGATCTAATGCCTTTGTAACTGGTGCTTCAGCAGTCGCAGCTTCTTGCACTGAGGCCTCATCTTCAACGGCACCCTCTTGGTCCACCTCAATTGCATCATCAGTAAGAGTTTGATGTACTTCATCCAAAAACTCATCTCTTATTTCAGAGGTGTTGAATTCTGGGTAAAGCTCTCCCATCCTCTCCATTACACAAGCATAAGTGAACCTTCGCGTAAGTTCCAGAGCGCTGATACTCTTCAGCTAAATATAAGTTTGCAATGTATTCTTTGACCACTGTTTTCTCTGTCTTCAAAGCATCAGCTTTTGAATACTCAGCTTCTCTAACATAGTATTTTATTTGGGTTTCCAAATTTTTTTTGCCATCCTTGAGCCCCATTATCTCCAGGTTAGCCTTCTCCAAAGATTCAGATGTTAGCTTCTGATGATTGTTTTAGGTTTTGAGCTTCCTTTTCAAAGAGACCACCTCTCACTGGGACTCATGAACTTCCCTTTTTAGAGCCTCGATCTCTACTAAGGCAGACTTTAACTTCGCCACCTCTTCAGTCTGCTGGGCCCTCAACTCTATCGCCTCTGCATTTATCTTCTTAATTTCCTCCTCCGCCTAGGCCAGCTTCTCTACAAAGTCCTGGTTCGATTTTGAATGTCCTCAAGAACCTCTAACACTCCAAGGTAACTCCAGAACTCGGGTACTTTAGCTTACAAGTATGGCCGTGAGATCAACTGCATCGCAAGTGGAGACATAATCCATCTACCTCACAGTCCAAAACTTGTAAAAATTTGCAATAGCACTCCGAATGTGATCAAGCACCATCTTCATCACTGTTGGGACGATCTCCTCATCTTGCCTCGCCGGAACCTCCCAGATTTCCTAGAGTCCTCATAATCGGGACCTTCTTCTTATAAGCTTCTGAGGTCTGCACTATCTCTTTGGCAGCCTCTTCATTAGCCCTCATCTTTTAGGCCTTGGAAGCATCAAAGGACGCTTAATCAACTTATGAGGTGATAGAGGAAGAATTGACTTGCCACTTGGGACGACATTAGTCCCGAACTTCCCAAGGGGACACTTCCATAGGTCAACTTTCCATTTTTCTGGGCCTCCTCCACTTTGCCTTTGCTATTATCACGCTGGGTCCCTTCCTTCTCATTTCTCTTAGTATGCTCTTTTCTAAGGTGCTTAAGTTTTTCCCTCGTATGCTTGGCACCACTAAAGGAGGGCTTCAATGCCGGGGAGCTCACAATGGAAGTAGCCTTCAAATTTGAGGCCATGTCTGGTGTAGGGTACTTCTTCTTTTTAAAACCATCTGCGGACAAGTTAAAACATGCACAAAATAGTACCACTTATTGACTAAAGAGTTTCAGTTCTTACCCTTCGAGGCCATTAGTCCGAAGTCGATGAACAACTTGTTTTTGTCAATCAAACGGTCAAAGTGGAGTGACCTCTAAGGACATCTATAAATATCCTCAATCACGTCCACTCTGCTTGGGACAATTTATAGAGAGGCCCTGAATCTACAACAAAACAAACAAAAGGTATCAGAATGTAGACCTATTGAATGATGATATATCTAAATGTGAAGTACTCACATGCTTCACAGTACTGGGTCAGCACAGTATAGGATAGGACTTTGTCCTCTTGACCATTCGCCATTTCTCCTTTACCCAAAACCAGGACTCCTTCCATCACTCGATGGAAGAAGGCAGACTTACTACGAAGGGAAAATGAGCCCCCCAGGGTGTCATGTAGTACCAACCCTTGAACTTTTCCTTCCCAAGTATCCTAGGCTGGGAGAGGGTCTGAAAGATGTGGATGGGCATGTCCTCACCCATGGAGATTTACTTCTATAGGAAATATGCCCCTACTAATTGGCTCCACCCATTAGGTAGTATTTGGGTCAGAGCCAACATGTATAACCTTAGCATCGCCCTAAAAAATGGGTGTAGAGGCAAACGTATCATGCTTTAAATAGTTATTCACTGACAGCCACACATCCCGACCTCGGATAATAGGCTCATTCATGGGCTTCAGGTACTAAGAGTTCTACAGAGTCAGGGATCCTATACTTGTCTCTAACTTTGGTTAATTTTTTAGAGGTCACCACAGAAGGTATCCTAGCAGCCCCCCCACCCAGCCTCATAATCTATGGGGGCTTCACTCATGGCATAATACTCACCTTCTGACCCTCGAAAGGACCCCATAATCTAGCCACTATTACCCTCCTATAGGTGTCACGTGAACTAGATGCCATAGATGAACAAAAGATGAAAGATGATGAAGAAAGAAAGCAAGGAAGGATTAAAAGTTTGAGGAATTACCTAAAGTGAAGAAACTCTACGGAGAAGACGTCGCCGGAGAAGGAGGAAATAATCAAAAAATTCTTGAATGTCTGGAGAGATTCAAAGATTTTGTAAAAAGTGGAATCTGAAGTGTGAGAATGATTTTACCTTTTATAGAAGAGAAGGACGATGCTCAACCGTTGGATATATGCTTGCTTCATCTGAGGCGTCCATTTGTGATTGCATCCGAGGCGTTGAATTCAAACAATTTTCTTATTAATGCCTCAGATTAACCCGTGTTTCTTGCACACAAGTTTCAGTGCGTCGCCTTAAAATATGGCTGAATAATCATCATTGCGCATTCAATTAGTAACGACTGGATGTGTATCAAAAGCTGTAACGCTACAGTTTCTTTTCTTGGAAAAATTCAAAAACATCAAATCATTGGCACAATTCTCAGCAACATACATTATTAACAACCTCTCAAAGGAGCTTCGGCAGCTCAGCATTTCACTACTTCGGCTAAAAAATGCAAAATCCCCTATTCGGCTCAACGGATGTCCCATTAACCTCTCTATGGCATGCGCGAATCAGGTTCAACATTAAACTCCAACTATGACATAAATAGCTATACTTGGACTTGGGATATTATTGTTGTGCCCACATTGTCATAAGCCTAATTAGCCAGAGCCCAATGGCCTAAAAGTAAAGAAATGGCCGAAGCCCATTTGTCGAGACACATCGACCAAAGCCCATTTGCCGAAGTGCCATTGCCCGAAGCCCAATGTATCTTTGAGGCCCAACATTACCGAAGCATCTCAATGCTGATGCTCAAGAGAAAGTGAAAGCACTAAACAAATTGATAAATTTTCGACACTAAAGCACTAGTTCAAACTGAAGCTCCGAAGCCTGTAGCTCAAACCAAGGCTCAATAAAGCATAATCCAAAGCTCAACTATAACAAATGATAACCTACAATTGAAGATCTTAAAGTGCATAAGATCCCTTTGGAATGATTGATTGGACAGCTGCAATGAATGGAAAGGGTTAATCATGCCAACACATGACATGGGTTGCGCCCTCTTCAGAAGCATTTAACGCGCCATAAGCTAAAACAATTAGAAATGATATCTATGATATGATGTTTTAGTCGAGGAGATGATGCCATGTGTCCCCCCATCCAATGGTCATTATTGTACATGTAATACTATAAATAAACCCTCTTAGTGTCATAGGAAGGGTTGGAAAAATGAGAGATCAATAACTCAAATATACTCTCTCTTTGACATTAGAATTTCGAAGAAGAGCGTTGTGTAATATCGGTGTTTATTTTGTTTCTTGTTTAATCGTTCATTATCGTATCTTGTTGTTCTTTTATTTACCGGGTCCCGAACATACCTGTCTCGTATCAAAAGCTTCTCCCACGTTCAAACTCAACATTTTCGAGTAGTAATGTGTCAACACGTGTTGGAATTAGATTGCCAAGACACGAGTGTGCCAAGTATCTGTTAGCACAATTTTTGTGGTCAACAGTTACCAAGCCTTTGAAGTCCATGGAAACATTCAATGACACGAAAACTTGATTTTGGAAAAGCATATTTGACCAGTAAATCTACTAGAAGTAGATTTTATGAGCGACGTCACTGATGCAAGGAAAAGTAGTTGGGAAGGCAACGATTCGGGTGATGGAGATGGATATGGAGATGGTGACGGATTTGAGATGAAGGTGGTGGCGACGATTGTGTATTGCAGGTGGAGGTAGATGTGGATATGGTGTTTATTGTTCTTTTCCTAGATCTGGCTTAACGCTGTAGTGGTGATGGTGCTCACCTCTATATCCGAAATCCAGTCTGCCTCCTCGTCTATGTGGTGGTGTTGGTTTCGTCGACTGAGCTTATTTAAGCTCCAACTTATTTACATTCATTGAAGTGTAGGGAAGAGGTGGTGATGGTCTTGTCTGGAGGTGGAAGTGGCGGTGATGGATTGTGGACTTTTTGAGAAGCGGGGATATTTGGGTGGCGAGGATGATAGTGGAGATATATTAAAGGAAAAGGCGGAGTGGTGGTGGTAGAGATCAGAAGTGGAGGTGGAGATGGTGGTGGGGATTGTGGATTTAAGGTGGTGGCGACTATTTGGGTGGTGCGACGGTGGTGTAGTGGGATGGGTGAGTTGAAAAGTGTTTGTATCGATTAATTAGATAATTGTGATTAATAAATATTTTGTGATATAATAAAATATGTGATTTACGATTAAATATGTAAATTGTAACTCACAAATTGTATGATTGTGACTTGGTGATTGTAACAGTGGCCTGATTAATTAAATAGGTTACTAAATTATATATGTGACCATTGATTTTGAAAAAAAAATCACAAGTTTATTATTTTTGAAAATATATTTTGAAACATTTGTAGTCATGTTATTTTTTTCAAAATCATACTATATTTTAAGACTATAATGATTCAATAACGGGAAAACCATAAAATAAGTCATACAATAGATTTACGCATCCTATGATGTTTAAGAGAGTGAATTACCTAAATAGGCACTGAACTTTACGCAATGCGTTCAAGAGGTCACTGAACTTTAAAAATCACCCAATTCATCACTGAACTTTGCAAAATATTTCTACGGGATCACTAAATTTTACAAAAGGTTTCTTAGGAGATCATTGAATTAGTGACCACTAGGAATCATTTTGTAAA
>CAIGRR010110396.1:0-10805 GCA_903798365.1 Fraxinus sp. 1973-6204 | reverse complement strand
CATGACCCCCCTGGGTCCGCCAGTGTGTTGGGGAAGCTTTTTGATATCTCGATTCCGGGCTCAAAAAAACTCACCAAACAAATACCAACCAAGGAGGCTCAACCCACAACTTTACCGACTTGGTTACCACAATTTTAGTCACCCACGAAGGGTACACTTGGTGGTGGTGATTTACAAGTCATAAAGGCAAGAAAAAGAGTGGAAGAATGGGCACAAAAAGGGTAAATACAAAAGGTGGCCACTAGTTTCTACTTCAAGCACCAAGCACACGCTTCTCTCACTTGCACAATCACACACACGCAAAACGGTAGGAAAAAGGTGGATATATATAGCATTACTTTGGTCATCCAATTGGGCCAAAGTTTACTAAATGCAATGCCAATTAAAGAGCACGAGTAACCAAAAATAAATGGGCCAATACATATCATTTTCCAACAAATAACCACAATTTAGGTCATCCGCAAAGTGTTGGGAGCCACGAAAAATGTTAACTTAATTAAGTTGCTTCTAGTGGCCCCAAGTTATCTTTGGATGGAGCCATCCTAAGGTGTCGATATAAATTATCGAATATTTCTTTTAACATCATCACTCGAATTTATTGTGTATCAAAATCTAACAAATCTCTACATTGATATCCAATCAACCTACAAGCAAACAAAACACAAAGTTTATACTTACATAATCAAGGTAACAAAATAAAATTGGATCACAAACTTTATCTTTTGTTTTGGATCTGAAACACATACCATACTTGCTCCATGTACTCATCAGGGCTAATGTCAAGAAATACTTAAGTAGAAGCAAGTAATCATAGTAATTAATTAAGAGCATATAAACATGCAATGAAGATATAACATAGGATAACACACAAATCTTTTTAAACATGTTCACAAAACCTCAAACTAATACCAAGTCAATCATTCAAAATGCCAACACATGTGCAATAAATGCATAAATGATCCCACAAAAAAGATCTCACCACACTTATCATGTCCCATTCCCTATTAATGGCACCTCGAGAACACATATCTCATCTCGTTGCCCATCATGCTTACTAAAGTGATCACTAAAATGTCTAACTGTAAACCACTATAGATCCTAAGTCCACGTAATAATTCTCTATTACTACATCACGTCTCTCAACCTAACAGAAATTCTAGAAGTGTCACTCTCACACTCCACATGTACAGGGTCTTGATGGATAGATGATTCCAACATTTAATCACCTCTCCACTCGTAATCCAAATTTCATCTCTCCACATCCCCTGTACAAATCACCAATGTACCCTCAGATATCTATATTCCACATTACCAAAAGACATAATGCACATTTATTGCTAATGCATCTCAAATTCACTGCGGTAAAATTTACACTTTTGGCGACTACAAAGGTTAGGGCTTAGTTTTAATCGATCCACCCACAACAATGTTATTCCACCACCAATACTCAAAAAAGTTAACAAAAGATTCATCCCACAAAGAGAAGGGTGAAGGTGGCACTCACAAATAGAATAGAAAAAATAGTTGGTTATTTCACTACACTTACAAAAGATGCTCACAAAGAGCAAGAAGATAACCCACACATGGTTATCCCATATAGTCTCACAAACAACATAGGCTCACAAAGATAAAGGAAAAAATGGTTGCCTCTCTTTCTTCTCACTACTACACCTTCTAATACCACTCACAAAATAATAGGAGTATCACATAGATCTTAGCCCACAACGCTTGCAAACACATTACACGAAGTAATCAAATTTCTCTCAAATTCATGCAAATGCACGTATCAAACATATTGAAATGTAACATATAACCATGCAACAAAATTAAGCGATCAAACATGCAAAAAGGATGACACACAGATGCATATGCAATAAGAAAGTTTACTTTCAATAAACCTCACTCGGGGTTAAAACTAGACCCAATGACACCATTTGCCTTACCTTTCTCCTCATCTTTCATTTTATTATCCTTCCTACGACAGTCTCTTTCATCATGTCCAAAAATACCCCAATCAAAATACCTTTTACTTTTCATACTTATCTTAGACCTACATTTGCCATCAAAAGTTTTATAAAAGATTTTTGTTTTGCCAAATTGAAAAATAAAAATTTTCCATTAGAAATAAACACAACTCAAAATGTGATCATTTTACCAAAAAAAAATGCACAAAACACAAAATTCAACAGAAAAAAAAAGTCACAAGTAAAAACGCAATTCACATAGAATAGTCAAACAAACTTTTTTAAGGTCACATGCAATTCTAACAATGTAGAAAAAACTTGGTAACAAATTCACAAATAACTTAAGTCAAATAATTAACATATAATTCATAGGTCTAGCCACATGCAATGATTACCCCATACGATGACTTCTCATGCGACTTAGCACCTGAACGTCCCAGGGTAAAATCATCTAGATTTTACTGTATAGCTTAAAATAGAAAATGGACACCACTAAAGGTTCACCATGCCTCATGGATCAATCTGTCTGAAGACACCATCGCCAAAAATAACCTCACATACACTAACTCACCATCGTCGAAGCACCATGCTCCGACGTCGTCCCGTGAGCCGTCTACCCAAGAGTGCCTCTACCTACAGAGTCCGCCAGTGATGTTGGTTTCTCCACCAAGTTAGTCATTTGACCTGAAAACATAGAAGTTACTTAGTTAGATTTGGAAAAAAATCCCCAAATTTTTGTATCCATTTTTCTACCTATTTTCCAACTTCAAATTTTGCTTCGTCAAGTTGGTTTTGCCCCTAAAAATCAATAATTTCTCAACACCATGTGCTTTGATACAATTTGATGCGGAAGCTATTCGAAATCTTGATTTCGGGCTCAGAAAAACTTACCAAATGTACACCAATCGAGGAGGCTTAATCATAACTTTAACCATTTCGTTGTCACAAGTTTACTCACCTCACGAAGTGTACACTTGGTGGTGGTGATTTGAAAGCCACAAAGGTAAGAAAAAGAGTGGAAGAACAAGCACAAGAAAGGGCGAATACAAAAGGCAGCCACCGGTTTATGCTTCAAGCACAAAGCACACACACTTTTCTCTCATTTGCCCAATACACACTCACAGAGAATAGTTGGAAAGAGGTGGATATATATAGCATTAGCTAGGTCACTCCAGTTAGGTCGAAGTTCACTAAATGGGCTGCCATTTAAAAACCACAATTGACCAAGAATAAATGGNGCAGCCACCGGTTTATGCTTCAAGCACAAAGCACACACACTTTTCTCTCATTTGCCCAATACACACTCACAGAGAATAGTTGGAAAGAGGTGGATATATATAGCATTAGCTAGGTCACTCCAGTTAGGTCGAAGTTCACTAAATGGGCTGCCATTTAAAAACCACAATTGACCAAGAATAAATGGGCCAATACATATCACCATCCAACTAATAACCACAATTTGGGCTATACATAAAGTGTTGGACCACGAGCAATATTAACTTAATTAAGTTGCTTCGAGTGACCCCAAGTTTTTTCGGATCTAGCCATCCTAAAATGTAAATATAAATTATCCAATATTGTTTTAACATTATTGTCTGAATTTATTGGGAATCAAAACTCAAAACTATCTTTCATGTACTTTCTTGTGTAGGTGGAGCTATTCAAAATGATCAACATCGTCTTAGAATTGTTGGACAATGAAAACGAAGAGAACTTAATGGTACAAACGAGGCACCTTCACGATTTCGTTGTCGAGGCCTTGAGATATTCATCTATCAATAGACTATTAGGGTTTGATATTCTCATAACACATATTACAATATCATAATCTTGATAGCACAAGAATGAGAAACCATAATCTCTCATTATTGTTCTCTCGTGTAATTATCATTAGAGGGTGGACAATTAGACAACTGTGGTGTGAAAAAAAATCTGAGTAGATTAAGATTTATGAGGAGCAAAGATCTTGATTGTTCGTGCTGAAGATTCTCAAAGGAGTTTGTCAAATTTGCTAAATGTATAATTCTTATCACGAATGTTATCCAAACACAAAGATGTTCCTTGAAGGAAATTGGAGCATAATTTAAATTTTGTTGTGCATGCATAAGTAAATTCTCAACAATGTGCTCGTACAAGAAGTGGGTTGGAAATCATATGTCATATGATGCATGCAATATTACAATGACTAATAATGAGAAACTTGATTTTAAGGGTATAGGTATCGTAAAGATGGAGTGTTATGGAGTGGTGAGGTTCTTACAGATATTGATAGGTGCTATGCATATCACAATATGAAGAAAATTTTGATTTTGTTTGGAGTGTTGGACACGTTGGGCCATGAATATGTTGACATGATGAACGCAAAGAAGAATTTTACCTCGATGATGAAAGGAATGAAGATTTGTAAATTGTATGAGCTAACAAGGAAGATAGTTTCATGTGGAGTTGTTGCATTGGAGTTGCATCGAGGAAAGTCTTCTACTATTTCTAAAAAATGTGAAGTGGCAAGACGGGTTTCAATGGTTGACGATAATAAGAATGAAAATCGAACATGTCAACTGTAAAGTCACGTTTAATGAATTTTTCAATTAAGTTCATGTTTACGATAATTGATCAAGAAATGGTAATACTTGAACGTGAAGGGGTACAAAGGCATGTCGTGCTTGGAAAATCTGAATCAACATGGAAATTGTTGTGCTTGATTCAAAATCGGTAAATAAAATTGAGAAACCAAAGGGGCCATTTTCGGATAAATTGTGTTGGAAAAATAACTTATTTATTAGATCACTTGGTTATAAGAGTTAAATAAGGAAAACGACTTATGTAGCAATTAGGGAATAAATTATTATCTATTGTCTTCGAGGACCAAGTTTATATATTCCAAGCCAATATTAATCAATTGGTACTCACACACCAAAGAGAAAAAAAAATTCTTTCATGCAATTCAAGGTGTTAGTGTGGATTGAATCAATGAATACGCTCGCAAGCCTTGCCAAAATCTAACAAGATGAAGGCATCATGAGAAAAAAGGAAAAGCCTAAGAAGTGTATCCCGAATAAGTGATCCCCCTCCCCCATCCAAGCTATCTCCAGGCTAGCAAATAAGTATATAGGAACTGGTGAATAAAGTGTGATTCTTATAACAGAATTAGTTACTAAGAAATAATAAGGAGCCGCCGTCTATAATTCTCTCAAAAGAACAAAATTACCTCATATCTTTGAGGGAAGTCTATAAATACCCCCTCATTGGAAGAAGAATGCATGCAATTCAAATATCTCAATCTCAAATAGCTATTTTTCTTATTGCTACTGTTTGAGTATCAAAACTAGTGAGTTTATGAAGTGAAAGTCATAGCTAAGTGAGCAAGATTTGATGATCTGATTTCTATCATCAATAAGTTGGCGCCGTCTATGAAAAACATGAGCAAATTAGACTACAAATTTTCATGTTCTAGTTGAGAAATACCTAAAATAAAAGGAAATGAAACGAGTAAGGTTCAAATCATCGGTGCTTTGTCCGCTCTCCCTTTCCTAGTGAAGGAAAGAGAGTTTGCCAAGCTGATGTGGCTAAGAAGGAAAGTCTTGTTGAAAGAAGGAACGAAGATTTTAACGATTATTTGAATAGTTTCAAAGCTTGATTGACCATTGGACTTGGGATTGAATTTGACTAGGATGCCCTCGTAAAGCATACGGTATGGATTTGAAACCAATCAAGTACTGGATGTAGTACTAAAGAACTAGAATCCAGAGAGTATTAAAATTTTGGCTAATAAATGAGTAAATTCGGCAACAAAGACCATCCAAAAGATGGCTGAAAATCTAAAAGCACTAATAATGGAATATGCTGCTTTGTGTAAAAAGATACGTGGTCTGGAAGGTAGGCATATGGGAAAATGTAAACTTATAGGTAGTACACAATCCTTAACCTCTTCAATTACATCTATCAAACCTAGAATTGAAATTTCAGGCATTAAGGATGAGATGGACGTGATCTGACAGTAATAACAAGTGACTATTTTCATCACATACTCCTAGACAATGAAAGTACAAAAAATGTGCGATACGATGTTAAACTGGATGCAAAAGAGAAATACTCGGATTCCAAAGTCAGATCCTTACCGTTTCACCAGAGAAGGCCAAGTCCTTCATGGACAAGGTACTCTATTAGTGAAGATAGGAGAGGAGCCTCAAACTTATCAATGATACATAAACTTTGACATCATCAAGGGTGAATCCGCATAAGACGGAATTTTAGATAACCTGCCCTGAAGCAGGCGAAAAATATTATATCTCTTCATCGTTTGTATGTGAGATATTCCACTAATAAAGGCGAAATGTCTTTAAAGCACAATCAATAAATCTTGCATGGGAACTGTAAAAAGCAACAAAAAAAGAGGCATGAGAGCTCGTAGGAGTATTGTTGCTATAGTCGAAATGAGTAAACCGGGGATAAACTAGAAATAATGATTTACCGATCATTGCATAACTGAGTAAATGTCAGAAGAGGCAGGGGTCGAAGAGCTAAAAAGCTTTTTTGTTAGCTCAAAAATTTAAGCAAAGTTCTAAAAATTGGCAAAGAATTAGGTGAACATATCTAAGGATTGTTAAAAAAATTTCTAACTGTGAGCCTAGATGTGTTTACTTGGAAATATGCGGACATGATAGAGATCGATCCTAAAGTTGCCTGTCATGCTTTGAAAGTCGATCCTATGATCAAGCCTAAGATATAAAGGCGTCGGCCAATGAGCACCGAAAAATATGAAGAACAAAAAAGTGAAGAAGATAGGCTATTGGGGAATGGCTTTATTTACAAAGCTCGCTATCCAGTTTGGTTATACAATTCGATCTTAGTACTAAAGGGAAATGAAAGGTGGATGCTACTACGGGATAGAGCTATTAAGCTTCATGGATGCATAATTTAGGATATAACAAAATCCCTATGTATGGGCCTGATAAGGAACATATTGCATTCGTGACAAATCGAGGATTATACTACTACAAAATAATGCCATTTGGGCTCAAAATGGGGGACAACATATCAAATTTTAGTGAACCAAATGGTCGTCGAACAAATTTGGAAACGATGGAGGTATACATCATTGATATTCTTGTTAAAAGCCTTCAAACTGGAAACCACTTGAGATAATTGGAAGAGGCTTTCAATGCATTATGAAAATATAGGATGTAACTTGATTCGCTAAAATACGTGTTTGGAGTAAAATTCTGAACGTTCCTCAGTTATATGGTGAAATTCAGGCTCTCATAAAAATGCGATCCCCATCTAAATGAAAAGAAGTGCAAAACCTAACAAAACGCAATTGTAGCATGGTAGATGGACATTATGATAATTCTAAAATCATATCGATAGTTTACGAGATGGCAAAGTACATCTTAAATGATTGAGAAAAAAGAAGACAAATAACAACATGGCGCACGCGCGCACACGCATACATATATAGGCCCAAGGGATGGGTAGTAAAGCGAATGATAAAAATTAAACACTGGAAAAATGATTTGAAGAATTATTTTATTGAAGAACAAATTTTGAATACAATCTTGAATATAAAGATATTTGAAATAAAGAAAATTATAGATTACAAGGGAATCTAAAACTTTCTTGAAGAAATTTTTCTCCCGTAAGAAACTCTTATTGAAGTCTTGAGCCTTTATCTTCTTCTATACTTGAATTCCAGACTTGAAATCTTCTTTTAATTGTATTGAAGAAATCTTGAATAGTCTTGAAGGACTATCATGTCATGTCTACCACTTGTCTTTGTCTTCATGTCTTTTTGAATAATGGAACCAACCTTTTAAAAGTTTGTTTAATAAAGCCGAAAGATTTTTTATTAAAGTTACCTTATTAAAGTTTGTCCATTAGATTGATGGTAGTTCTGGCAGGAATAACTTTTGAGGTGGCAAACATAATTGAAAAAGAATATTTCTTGAAACTTGAACCATGTATCTTCGGAACTGGGTCTATGTAATCATTTTGAATTTTTGTGAGCTCATTGAGCAATATGTTCATCAATGTCTACCCCCATAGTAGTTGTCTTCATTGCCTTGAGGCATAATTCGTTTCTGAGTCTGATTGAAATGAACTATTTTGATTTGATCTTGATTTCTTTGAAGATGACTCAACCAAAGAAGCAATTTTTTCTGAAATAATTGCTAGTTCTTTTGAGTCTTGCATTGATTGAACATATCTGAAAGTCTTGGTTTTTCAGCAAGGAAATTGGCTTGTTTTTCTTATTCTCCCTTTGATATTTTTGGTATTCATTTTTTTTGAATCCATGAGTTAACGGTCTTAGGACAACAATTAGTTTCATAAAATATTGACCACCATTTAATTTTGAATCTCCGAATAATACTTTTAACATTGAATTAGAATCAGGTCTTTGAACTATATCGAAGTCCCAATAGAAAATCCATGAGACCTTGAGATTGATGGCGAATTGGAACAAGAAATTTTCTTGGAGCTTTAAAAATTGTTTTACCTCAGTTTTGAAATGTTCGAATCCTTGACGAGTAAGAGTCGGTAACATCCTCTCGTCAAGCCCAAACTATTTGAATCATGTTTGAAATCATTTTGAAAAGTTTGAAGGACATGATTTATTGAAAAATATAAATCTGGAATGAGTCACTAGTCTAAAGTAAAAAACATGAAACCAAGAATCCTTATGATCAAGGTAATTTAAATGGAATTCGAATGCTTCATCTTTCGACAAATGCATTCGTTTTTCTTTCCATGGGTTCTGTCATCAGTGTTCGTATGACAAAACCCTTTGAATACTAATTTTGAAAAATCAATTTTATTGAGTTTTTGAGGGTTTACAGTATGAGTTATGATAGCTAATCTGGTTTTGATAAGGATAGCTTCGTAAAATACTCTTGATTTTTTGATATTTCTTTGTATAAAATGAAATTGAGGAGGAAATAAATCTTGAAGACACTCATCTAGAGATGAAAATCTATTACCCATGGACAAACTTTAATAAAGAGTATTTCAACTTTATTAAAGAAACTTTTAAAAGGTTGGCTCAATTATTCAAAAAGTCGGGAAGACAAAGACAGGTGGTAGACATGACATGCTTGTCCTTTACAACTATTCAAGATTCCTTCAATGCAATTCAAAGAAGATTTCAATTCGGAAATTCAAGTACAAAAGAAGATCAAGACTCAGGACTTCAACATGAGTTTTTTGTGAGAGAAAAACTTCTTCCAGAAAGTTTTAGATTCCCTTGTAATCTATAATTTTCTTCATTTCAAAGATCTTTGTATTCAAGATTTGTTCTTCAAATCATTTTCCAATGTTTATTTTTTTATCATTCACTTTGCTACTCAATCCCCGGACCTATTTCGGTATCAGATCCATTAGTGTTTAAGGTGAGTTATAGTGGTATATTCTTTTAGGAACAGTGTCAAGGGAGAAGCTAGTTACCCTGAAGCTTGCTGGAGAGCGTTGGTCAGCCCGTGAGCCGAGAGAGCATAGGGCGGTCCCTTTGTAGGATTAGGTTGGATTCAGTCTATCTTATATCATTGTATCCACTGTTGTGTGTCGACGTAATTTCATTTTATTCATTTATGTCTTTAATTTCTAATTGGATTAGGAGACCAAATAGTAAAGCTGATTATTTTTCATGCTAAACAAGAATTAGATCAAGAACATGCATCTGCATTAGACAATTTCAATTCTCGTGAACTTTAAATTATTCAAATTGAACAAAAACTCCATAACTGGACTATTCCAAAGGTAGACAAGAGTTCTATCTATGAAATAGGAAAGTTTGATTCCCGTGAAGATTATATTATCAAAACTCTTGAACAAACTCTTTCGATCAAAAATAAAACAGCTCAAATAAATTTATTTTCGAAAGATACTATTCAAAACCATAGAACTAAATTCCAATATCTTCATGTGGGTCTTATTCAAATTATTATCAAACCTCTATTTATACTTTGTTTAGACATTCTATTTTTTTTTTTAACTCTTAGAGATAAGGGACTTCTCAAATTTGAAAATTCATTACCACTATATGATTTGGAGACAAATCTTTAAAGTGGTCCAATTTTTTCAACCCAAATTTTACTATCAATATTAATGATGGAGCTATTATTAATGCTCTTACTCTTCAAATTCAAACAAAAAACGTCAAATTTGATGATCGTTTAAAAGCATTAAGCTCATGAATACTCAACTCAATATTCGAACTCTCGCTCATCTTCTGAAGAAAAAAGACTTCTGGGAGAGGTCAACCTACTTCATTCAAATACCATGATTCCTAAGAGGATACCATGGATTCTTCAATCTAGAGGAATTGAAAGGGATTTTGAAAATGCTCAAAATCCAATTCCTACTCCTATCAAAACAGTTCCTGATCAAATTATTTCATTTCTTGATGAACATGTTAAGGTGATTTCTGATAAATCTTCTACATCAAATAATCTCTGAAGGTCCTATTCTTCCGTATCTAATATTAGATCTGAAAACCCTTTTATATATGCAAGATTTTCAACTTCTTCAAATATATTGAAACGAGTTTATTTTTCTCCAAATATTTCAAAAACTCAATATATTTATGATAAAGATAGTGGATCAGAACAACCTGATTGTTCTACTTCGTCAGATATGCTGCCTAATCAATCAAAACAATTGGATAGTTAGTGTAATTTCATTTCTTCAACAATTGATAGAAAAAAGGAATTCAAAACAAATCAAACTCCTTCAATCAAAAATTTCTGTCACTCTCAAAAAGATGGTTTTAATTTTTAAAAGAAGAAATTGAATCTTTATGGGAAGAATTTTATGATTCTTTTGAAGATTTGATGTTTTTTTTTTTTTTTT
>CAIGRR010110380.1:0-10759 GCA_903798365.1 Fraxinus sp. 1973-6204 | reverse complement strand
TGAGAAAAGAGCAAGAGGAAGCCCCCAGAGTCGAAAAAATCCTGAGCTTCTAAGTTTTGAAGTTTGAGAAGAAATGAGCTCAGAGGAAGACGCCCCTCCGAGGCGTGTGAGGGAGACTGTTGATGAAGTCCCAGTAACAGCAGGCCCAGCGGCTCGGCGTCAACCCTACCAAAGGAAGATGACCCGTTACTACAATACTAAGATGAAGAAAAGGTCCTTCCAGATAAACGACCGGTGCTTCGCAGGGTGTTCCTATCCTCGAGGGAACCGGGGGTGGGCACCTTGGGACCCAACTGAGAAGGGCCATACCGTATTGAAAAAGAGATCTGATTCGGCACCTACTGGATCAAAGACATGGATGGTAATGTCCAACCTCATCCATGGAACATTGAGCATCTAAGAATTTACTATCAATGAATATAATCCACAACTGGAAGTTCTTCCCAGCCTTTGTAAATAAATAAGTGTGTTATTCCTGGAAACATCTTCAAGCGTGGGTGCCTTGGAGGAGGTGATGGATTCCCAAAAAGGACCACCTCGCTTGAACTCCGAGGCATACATCACGTGCCTCCCTTTAACGAGGCTGAACGTCAAGGGAGAAGCCTTTGTTGGGATGAACCATCCTCTAAGCAAGGAAGCATGGGCACCTCGGAGAAGAGGCTGGATTCCCAAAAGGGACCACCTCACTTGAACTCCAAGGCGTACATCACATGCCTCCCTTTGACAAGGTCGAACGTCAAGGGAGAAGCCTTTGTTCGGATAAACTATCCTCCAAGCAAGGAAGCGTGGGCACCTCGGAAGAGAGGCTGGGTTCCCAAAAGGGACCACCT
Organism: Fraxinus sp. 1973-6204; assembly: GCA_903798365.1. Classification (NCBI taxonomy): domain Eukaryota; kingdom Viridiplantae; phylum Streptophyta; class Magnoliopsida; order Lamiales; family Oleaceae; genus Fraxinus; species Fraxinus sp. 1973-6204. The sequence continues at coordinate 9,929 of CAIGRR010110380.1, read as the reverse complement.
CGCTTAAACTCCGAGGCGTACGACACATACCTCCCAGTGACGAGGCTGAACGTTAAGGGAGAAGTTGGATCTCAAAACGTGTTGAAGCATTTGGAGATTTAAAAGCATCTGATGAAGGTTGATTAGTTACAGTTAAGATGTTTCCAGTTATTCAAGTTGATTAGTTACAGTTAAGATGCTTCTAGCTATTCAGGTCAAACGGTCCATTCAAAGTTCAAAACATTTCAACTAAAGTGCTGAAGACCAATTACTTGGAAGGAAAAATAGTAGAATGTAAACAATGTGAATTTCATTCATTAATTGAAGATGTAATTACAAAAGTAGGCCTAAAGCGGTACAAAAGATGCACAATTAGTTGGAGCTAGAAGGTGGAGGAGCTTGGGCCTCGTTCGCAGGAGCATCAACTGGTGGAGGTGGGAGAACCTCTTCAGGAGCCTCATCTTCATCCTCCACTTCAACAACCTCATCTTCCTCAGCTGGGGTTTGAGGAACCTCTTCTTCAAGGAATTCTGCTTTAAGTTCAGAAACATCCAATTCAGGATAAAGCTCATCAGCCCTCTCAATCATCTCATTATAGGCGACCCTCCTCCAGTAAAGGGCGAAGTGACGATACTATTCGGTGAGATGAAAGTTAGCAATGTAGTTTTTCACCGCGATTTCACCCGCTTCAAGAACATCGGTTTTCCAACTTATCTGCTCTTCTATGAACTTGTTGGAGTCCCTACACCCAGCAAGCTCCAAGTTCACCTTCTCCAGGGCTTCCGCAGTGACCTTCTGGTGGCTGTTAGATATTTCAACTTTCTTAGTTAAGGCAGCAACTTGCTTTGAGACTCGTGGACCTCCTTCTTCAATGCCTCGACTTCAGAAAGGGCAGAGTCCAGTTTAGCCTCATCCTTCACCTTTTGGGCCCTCAATTCAGCAGCCTCTGCCTTCACCTTCTTTAGCTCTGCCTCCACCATTTCACCTTTTCGAACGAGGCTCTGTTCCTTTGCTTGATATCAGAAAGAACGATTTGACATTCAAGAGCCGCCCCAAAGGCCTTGGCAGTTTAGCTTACTAACGTGGCAGTAAGATCCACTGCGTCACAGGTAGCCACGTAGTTCTGCCACCTCTTATTCCAGAATTTGTGAAACACCTTGGCGGCGCCCCTCACTTCATGTGGCAACATCTCAACCACCGCAGAGGCTATTTTATCATCTCTACCTCCCAGGAAGTTCCAAGACTACCCTGGGTCCTTTCAACTGGGGCCTTCTTAGTGACCTCAGAGGCTGGTAACTTAGCCGACTTCGCCTCTTCATTGGCCTTTTGAATCAGTCCCCCCTTAGCAGCGTCAATGGAGGGTTGCAGAAGTTTCGGCTGCTTGGGGGCTCCTTTTTCAACATGGGACACAGAGGTCTTGAAACTTGCAGAAGACCCACTTGTATGGGCTAACTTCCTCTTCTTCTGAGGCTCCTCCGCCACTCCTTTGCCTCTGTTGGTGCTTGGATGACCCTCCTTGGGAGCCTTTTTTGGGGCCTCTTCCTCTTCTCCCTCTCCAGAATTATTCTTGCTGAGGCGATCAAGCCTCACTTTCACCTGTTTTGCCCCGGAGGAAGAAGGCTTCAGAGCCTTAGCGTCTGTAGTAGCAGTGACCTTCATGATACTGGCCATATCCGATAAAGGGTACTCCTTTTTAGAGAATTTATTTACAAGCATAAAAAAAAAATCTAAACTACTAAAGTTAGCGCTCTAACCTCTTACTCTTGGGGGCCATCAATCCAAAATCGAGGAAGTATTGGTTTCTCTCTAGAAGATGGGCAAAGCTTCGAAGCTTCGGAGACCGCTTATAAATGTCTTCAATGACACCCCACTCAGCCTCGGAAAGCTCGTACCTAGTACTGTAATCTGTAAATAAACAAGCACAAGGGTCAGTCCCAGGAGACTTAACGTACATATCAACACTATAAGGCAAGACTCTCACAGGATTCATAGTACTGGGTCGGCACAGTACAGGCTGGGACGGCGTCTCCCTCAACCATCTGCCACATGCCCCTAACCCAGAACCAAGACTCGTTCTATCCCTTGATAGAGGAGTTGAGCCCAACTACAAAGGATGAATGGGATCCCCAAGGGGTGATGTAGTACCACCCTTGGAGTCTTCTTTTCCTACGACCATAACATGAAACATGGTTTCGAAGACATGAGAGGCATGTCCTCGCCTAGGGATACATCCTTCAACATGAAGTATGTCCCAACTACTTGACTCCGTCCGTTTGGCAACATTTAGGTAGGGGATAGCATGAATGTCCTCAACACTGCCCTAAAGAAGGGGTGTAGAGGTAGACGCTCACCCGTTTTCAATAGGTATTCACTAAAAGCTACACATCCTGACCTTGAAAAGTAGGCTCGCTCATGAGGCTCAGGGGCTATAAGTTCTATGTAATGAGGTATGCAATATGTATCCCTAAGTTCGGCTAATTTGGACAAAGTGATGCAAGAAGGGATTTTTGCTGCTTCCCAGTTCGCCTCGTAATATATAGGCTCTTTAGTCATGCTATACCACTCACCCGAGGCCCCCGACACGGACTCCTCCCCATGCATAGCTACTGTAATGGCCGTAGACGTTTTAGCAGACATGATAAATGAAGAGGAAAATGAAAATACATGATGATTAATGAAAAGTTGAGGAGACCCTCCTTTCTATTGAGAAATACCTCAGACGATGAAGATGTGGATGACTCGTCGGAGAACGATAGCTGGAATACTTTATGCAAGTAGGAAAATCAGAGAGGATTTTACAAATATTTCGCAAAAGTAAAGTATTGAGAGGCATGATTCTGGCTTTTATACGAAGTAAGGATGCAATCCTAGCCATTGGATTGAGGCCCAGTTGATCTGGGACGTCTAGACTTCAATCGATCCAAGCCGTAGAATTCAAACTGTTTGTATTATCAACGCCTCAGATCTGTGCGTGTTTTCCACAAAAAAGGTTTGGCTCGTGAATGTTTCTCCCAAAATCATGCATGCTAATAATTAGCCATCATTGTACATTAAATGCAAACGGTCGTACGTGTATGGAGAATAGTTTCGATGCAATCAGCCCACCTTGGAAACATGCGAGACCGTCAAATCACATGCACCGATATCCATGATAATTAATTTACAAATTAGCTTCGACATTAAATCACATCGCTTCAGTATTTAAATCTCCTCTTCCAGAGGCTCTGCTTCAAAAGAAATTTGGCCTCGGCCAGCTCAACTATGAACTTACCTCTGCTTCAAAGGAACTCAGCCTCGGCCAATTCAATTGTGAACTCGCCTCTACTTTAAAGGAAGTTAGCCACCGTTGATTCAAAGGATGTCTCTGTTGTAAAGTAAGCAAAGCTCCAATAACTTATTAAATTCCATGTACAGTATGAATATTTATGCCTGGACTTGGGGGACTAATGTAGCCACAAATTACAAAATCTTATAACTTTTCTAAAAGTCCACGCTTGACATAAATAATCACACATGGACTGGGGGACTATTGTTATGACTCGTACTAGGTACTGTTATGTGGCCATTTTAACTAAGCCGTGGGCCTCTTGCTACATCATCCGAGGCCCATGTACATCCGAGGCTATATTATCCGAGGCCCAAGTAACTCCGAGGCTCCTCACTTAGTAACGATCCACGTGCAAAGATTGAACTCATGATAAAGATCTTATTCGAATGATTGATGTGACCTTTGTAAAAAGTGTGTTCGTGTCTTGTCTTGTCAAATGTAAGAGCATTTAATGCTTTGTAGGGCTAGAAAGGTCGACTTGATGGCTAGGACTTGATGCTTCGGCCAAGGAGATGAGGCCACGTGTAATTTGATCCAAGAGTCACCATTCTATTTGTAACACTATAAATACCCCTACCATGTAACTTGATAATTAATTTACAAATTAGCTTTGGCATTGAATCCCATCGCTTCATTTCAATCCAACCTCGGCTAGTTCAATTATGGACTCGTCTCTGCTCCAAAGAAATTCAGCTTCGGTCAGCTTAATTATGGACTCACCTCTGCTTCAAAGGATATTATGTTGCAAAGTAAGCAGAGCTCCAATAACTTGTTGAATTTCACGCACGGTATGAATATCTATGCTTGGACTTCGAGGACTAATGTCACACCACAAATTTCAAAATTTTGTAACTTTATTACTGAAGTCCACGCATGACATAAATAATCACACATGGACTTGGGGGAGTATTGTTATGACTCGTCACTAGGTACTGTCACGTGGCCATCTTAACTAGGTCGTGGACCTCTTGCCATATTATCCGAGACCCATATACATCCGAGGCCCTTATTTCGAGGCTCTTTGCTATCATCCGAGGCCATTGTTGTATCCGAGGCTCCTTAGCTGGTGATGGCCCATGTGCACAGATCTGTTAATAATGAAAATCTTGTTACGAATGATTGATGTGACCTTTGAGAAAAGTATGTAAGTGTATTGTCTTGTCAAATGTAGGAGCATTTAATGCTTTGTAGGGCTAGGAAGGTCAACTTGGTTGCTAGGACTTGACGTCTCGACCAAGGTGAGGCCACATGTAAATTGATCCAAAGGTTACCATTTCATTTGTATTGCTATAAATACCCCATCTACGTAATATGTAAGGGTTAAGCTCTAAACACTTGGAGCTCTATTATTCTCTCATCTATTGTCATAATTCAATTACAAATCTTGTTCTTTATTGATTGGTTTCTTATACAATCATGTTCCGTCTATCTCGTCAAAGCTCGAACGGAAACGTCTCGTGTCGTTGAGCCCCTCCTACGTTCAATCTCTGGAGCTATCCTGACCGTCGATCGGCACTAACGTGTTGGATCTGGCTTGCGCATGCACGAGTGGGCCCAACATATGTTGGAAACATGTTTTGGGGTCAACACAAAACAACCTTGATATTTCTTACGCTAGATGTAAAACACTCAACTGTTGTTGATAATGTATATTCTTGACTGAATTATAAATGGCGATCAACTTTTGACTTGGAGCTACACAATTTCCTCCTCACCTGTACCAACAAATGCAAATTCTCCAAATATAACAATACTGAATATGATGCTAGATCGTCACGTTTTCTCTTTAGTAGCAAAAAAGCATCAAAGAAATGTCATTCCTAATCTTACCTGCGCTATATATTGATAAACCTCATAGTTTATAAACACTGTAGTTTTCATTTGGCCAATCTGTAACTCATTGAGAGTTCTAATTAAAGTATACATTAGGAAGAATTCAATTTGGAATGTTTTTAAAATTCTATTCAAGTTTACTTGGTGAATTTTAATTGAAGTTCTACTTGGAAGCCTACTGGGAATAGGAATTTGTGTTTGACTTGAAGAGGACATTGAGATGAAGAAAATCAAGATTTGGAGTAGACGACCCGAAAGTGAGCGCCCGGCGCCGAGGCCATCGCCCAACCTGTTTCACCCTTGCGTGATTTTTTCCGTTCTACTTTGTTTCTTGCATTTTTTTTCAACTAGAACTCTACTATAAGGGTTTGGACATCCCCTATTTGTTCTCTATATAAAATTGGCTATTTATTATGATTTAGTAAGTTAGAAAAAGTTAGATAAATTATAAATACATAATCTTTGTATTCTCTCCTCTTATTATAATAAAATCTACATTCTCTGCAAAATTACATTGTTCTTGTGATCTTCACTCCATATTGTTACTTAATTTCTTATTTTCCCACAACAAACTAGTATTAGGTCATTCCAATTTTCATAACGTAACACCATATATGTAATACCATGCACATAAGGTATCCCAATAATATAAAAAACAATTCACAATATCAAGGTTGTAGTAGAATGGACCTTCGATTTGGTAGAATTCGGGCTAAGTTCAACTTAACAATATCAAACACAATCAACCAATTTCTCCAACCCAACAACTAATGTTATAACTCTTTGGTTGCTACTTCTAATATACCCACAAGAACATAGATGGTGGTGTTTGCAAAAGGAGCCACAAAGGTAAAGAGAAAGGCAAGGCAGAGAGCATGAAGCAGAGGCAGTAAGAAGCAGCCATAGTTTCTCTCTTTAATTCACAAAGCATACACGATTCCAACACTAGAAAATGGGCCAGCACATTAAAAAGACCATCCAAGAGTTATAGTGGACATGAGAAACATTAACTAATTAAGTTGCTTCCAATGGCCCGAGTTGTTTTCGGGTTGAGCCTATAAATTGATTATGTTGATAGTTATTTCACTTATCGGTCGGGCCTATGAAATATAATCCAAACTGTTTAACACCATTGCCTGAGATTTATTGGGTATCAAAAACCCAACAAATCTCCACCTTGATACCTAATCAATCTGCAAGTAAGCAAAATAAACAGTGTATACTTGCATAACAAGGTAACCATTAAAATCGGAATCACAGACATTATCTCGTGTTTCGAAGCAGAAACATATACCATACCTGATCCATATATTCACTAGGGTTAAGGTTAAGAACACCCAAGTAGAAGCAGATAATTACAGTAATCAATCAAGAGCAAATAAACATGCGATGTAGATATCATATAGGATAACACATATGTTTTCAAAAAGACACGTTCACAAAGAACAACAGATTAATACCAAGTTAATCAAGCACATGGTTAACACATATGCAACAAATGCATAAATGACCCTACGAAAAGATCTCATCACACTTATCATATCCCATTCTGTGATGCTCATACCTTGAGAACACAAATCTCACAGCATCGCCCACCATGCTCACTAGACTAATCACTCAACCAATGTCTAACTGGTAGACCTCTATAGATCCTACGTCCTTAGGATAATCCTATATCACCACATCACTTCTCCCAACCTAAGTAGATAATGGGTTTCCACCTAACAAAAGTGATAGAAGTGTCTCTCTCACACTTCACCTGATTAGGGTCTCTTCTTAGATAAATGATTCCAACATTTGATCACCTCTACACTCGTGATCTAAATATCACACTCCACATCCCCGGTACAACCACCAATGTGCCCCTAAGCATTTATACTCCATCTCACCAAAAGACATACAACACACTACTAATGCGTCTTAACCCACTTACATGCAAACAGTTACACCAAGTAATTAAATTGCTCTCAAATTCATGCAAAAGCACATATCAAACGCATTGAGATGCATATATAACCATGTAATAGAATTAAACAATCACATACATGTAGAATGGATTATATACGAATGCACATGCAGTAGGTAAGTTTACATTCAATAAACCTCACCAGGGTCATCACTCGACCATATAACCACATTCGCCTCGTCTCATCTTACCATTCTGCTTATCTTTTTTCTTGGGACAATCCCTAATAAAATGTTCAGCCTTACCACAATTGTAACAATGTCTACCACTAGACTTGTCCCTTCTCTTGTCCTTCTTACCACCCTTACCACTTGAGTCACTACTCGAATCACCATTGTCTTAAAGTCTACCCTAATCATCTATTTAAATCTCATTCTACTCTTCATCATATGCAACTCGCCACTTCTCTTATTCTCTTTTTCAACTTTAATAAAGATCTCTTACTCCTAAAGGATTCTATGACAATCTCGGGTGTTATGTTGAAATTATCCAAATTGTCATTAAGATCATTTGAATAATCAATTTTAAAGTTGAAAAATCTTTCAAGTAAGTACAACTTATTAGGAGTAGACTTAAGTAAGTATAAGTCCTCCCACTTTTGCCAAAGTTCTTTTGTAGAATCAAGGTCTCCAACTTTTCTCAAAACGGTGATAATTGAAGTGTAAGCAAGTTCATTATATTCTTCTTTTTGTGCTTCTGTTAAATTTGTAGGAAATTTGCCATCTATGGCTTTTGAAACTTTTTGTTGAACCAAAATTCCCTTCATCTTTTGTTGCCAAATTGAAAAGTCTCATTTTCTATTGAAAATTCCAATTTCGAAATGTGAAAACATTTTGAAAAATAGGATAACCAAAAAATGCACAAATAAATCACACAAAGTAATCATAAGGCACCACTATACACCGTTCTAGATTCCCAGACTTTCGTGAGATTCAAGATCTCAGATCAAGAGAATGTTCAAACAGATCAAATCTAGGTGTTCTAAAGGAATAATCAATGCAACATATAAGTATATCAACAAAAAATTTAAATTCTGACGCAATACTGACAATTAAACATAGAAGCAATTATCAACTTGCAGTTAAGTCCAACACTTCAAATATGACAATAATTCCTAAATCTCTAGCACAAGCAATGGTTAACCCACACGGTAACCCCAATCCTAATGTCACCCACATACGATGACGCGCTATTGATGATGAAATTTTATTTTTGGGATAAGCCAATATACCAGACGGACCCATCTGAGTCTGTAAATAACGAAAGACATGAATTTACCACTTTAGGACTACCACTATTCGCCCTAAAGCTTTCAGGGATTACAGCAACCAATTAAACACCGAACTGAAACACAAACGTGCAGGGGCAAAATCGTCCAGCTTTCACCGTATAACATGAAACAGAAAACTAATAACACCAAAATATTAGAAATCACGTTAGAAAAATGATGTCTGAAGAAACCATTGTCGGAGAACCCTTCGCGCGCGATCGCCGGAGTTCCACGTGCCGCCGCCGCCGATCACGCACCACTTACCCAGGTGCGCCTCGGTTTGCAGATCAAGGTTCTGGCCTCCGTTTAATCAATGGACTTTTGGATTGCCTGCAAATCAAACTTACAGGTTCGATTTTTTTGAAGAAAAATGGCAATTTTTCTCACTTCCGGTTTCTACTTCATTTTCGGTAATTTCCAGATGGTTTTTGGTTGGAAAAACACGAATTTCTCACCCCCAAACTGGCTCTAATACCAAATGTAGTGGAATTGACCTTTGATTTAGTGGAATCCGGGCTCAGTTCAACTTACCAATATCAAACATAATCAACCAATTTCTCCAACCCAACAACTAATGTTATAACTCTTTGGTTGCCACTTCTAATATACCCACAAGAACACAAGATGGTGGTGTTTACAAAAGGAGCCACAAAGGTAGAGAGAAAGGCAAGGCAAAGAGCACGAAGGAGAAGCAGTAAGAAGCAGCCACAATTTCTCTCTTTAATTCACAAAGCGCACACAGTTCCAACACTAGAAAATGGTCATATATATAGGTTAGGTTATATCATCAATTGGGCCAAGAAACAAAGTAATGGGCCAGCACATTAAAATGACTATCCAAGAGTTATAGTGGTCATGAGCAACATTAACTAATTAAGTTGCTTTCAATGGCCCTAGTCGTTTTCGGGTTGAGCCTATAAATTGATTGTCTTGATAGTTATTTCACTCATCGACCGAGACCTATGAAATATATTTCAAACCTTTTAACATCCTTGTATGAGATTTATTGGGTATCAAAAACAAAACAAATGTAACATTAAAAATGCAATGTATCCCATCTATGTTGTACAACATACATTATTGTACCAATTAGTTCACATATCTCTTAATATTGTAACCTTGATGGGAATTCACTAGCAAACATGCCGGATTCAAAATGTCAAGGACCGATGGCATGTTTGCCCTCGATATGAGTAACCATGGGTGCCCTTTTTCTGAGACGTAAATAACTTCAAAAGAACCTTGATTCTTTTTGAGTGTTCAATAAGATTATTGAATTTAGTTGCTCTCATAACCTCAATGCATAGCTATATATGCTATTTTTGATTTCGAAGGTTCAGTACAATTAAATCTTCTGGAACATAACATGTACAAGTTTTGGTCTATGTTTTTCTCTTCTATATGTTCTATCGACGCTGTGAATCATTGGCGGACCCACAGTGGGGCCTAGTGGGGCACGTGCCCCACTAGATTTTGTACTTTTTTATTTATTTATTTATTTATTTTCAAGAAAGGTAAAAAATTTCCAAGTAAGCAAAACACTCACGTCTCTC
>CAIGRR010110266.1:0-13240 GCA_903798365.1 Fraxinus sp. 1973-6204 | reverse complement strand
CCGATTTTATTAGGTGGAGTTAAACTCAATATTCCTAACAGTAGCCCTTTGCACACTCTTATCTAGGGTCAATTGCGTGAACTCCATTGGATACCTTTACTTTATAAGGAATTAGTAGCTTGTTTGAAGGATGCATAAGATTTTTTGCATGACTTACTGATATCCAAGGTTCTAAAGTGGATCAAGAAGTTTCTTAAAATATTCAGATTGTGGCTTATCCCCAACTGCTTGCTGGGATTGCTTGGACTGAGACACTGAGTGCTCTTTGCAAATATGAAAGATACAGCAGCTAGAAGAAAGGAATTGAGGCAGTCAAAATCGTTGGGGCTGCTACTATAGGCAGCTATATCCTTCAGCCACGTTAGTTTGGGTACAACCGACGTGCATGATGCATGTCGCACCTCAGCTGTTGGAATATGCTCTACCTGCAACAACGGTTCATTTAACATTATATTTGATAATTTACGACACGATTGAACAGTGATGACGTTCGATTCTAAAGTAAAAATCTCGAAAAAAAAATATTGAGCAAATAGTAAAAATGATCATATTAAGAGGCAATATTCTTTGAAAACATATACATATAACAAACTATAAAAATCCAAAAGAGGTTAATGTACTTGAAATATTTTCAATTAGAATTGAAAAGAAAAATTGTTGATAAAATTTTTGTACATAAATATGTATCACTTCATATTATGTAGAATAGCGTAATGATGAAGGAAACTATCGAAGAATACCAATGTAGAAATAATTGATTAAATAAAAACACAATTCATCTAAAATTGAAATTATTATAGAAATTTGAAGTTTCGGGACATGCAATCCGAACACCTAAAGGTGTATGTTTATGCGAAAAAGAAATAAGAAAAATAAAATCGTAACATGTAACACACGACTCTCAATATAATGACTTTTGCAAACTTAGCCCTTGTTTGTTCCCCATTTTTTTTTTCCTTTTTAACAACATATTTTTCAATAAAATAATATTAAACGTAAATTCAAAACTTTTACTTATTTTTTAACCATATCTTCTTCATCAATCTAATACTCTAAAATACATTGTATACCAAAAGTGGGGCTCAAACAGGTGCTTACACAAATAGACAAAATCATTGGTGAATACAATCATTAATCTATATTTTGTTAGCCTAACAATTCATAAAATTTGTGTGCCTCTAATAAATAAGCTAAAACCTACTCATCTGATATGTCATTTAATATTATTTGTATAAATTTTTGAATAATTTAATATATTTGAAACATATAATTTTAATAATATTATTATGAAGGATTATATATGCATTTTATTTTATTTTATTTTATCTTATATCTTTACCAATGTTTTGTCCCATTAAGTTTCCTGGTAAATTTTTTAATGAGACAACTTTTATAGCATAATCAAAGGAATAGTGTATCATTTTTCCTTCATTATGATTTTTTTAATAAGGTTTTAAAGTGACATTCTTCACGTAACAAATATCTATAATCTACAAGACATTTACTCTCAATATAACTTTAATATTTTCTTTTATCTTATGTTTATACGAAAACTCCTAAAGAGAGCATCAAAATTTATATTGTATCAAGACTGTAGCGAAATTTACCTAGTGCGCACTCAAGGGTAGCGACTACAGGTTCCTACGGGCTACGTCAACAAAAAAAAAAAAAAAAAAATTATACTTCAGCATACTATCATGCTGACTAAATTCAAACAAGAATAAATAAATATATTGTATCAAGACAATTCATCTTGAATTGAACAACTCAAGAATGTTATATCAAAGAGAACATGACAAATGACATTTCTCCAAAATTCTTCTACATATTTGAGTTTCAAAAGATTGATGACATCGATATTCAACAAAACTGTTCAAGAAATGCATCGACTCAAATAAGATAAGAGGAAATAACTATACCATTTTTTCTTCTCTCGGTTTTTGTTCAACTAGTTTTTTTCATAAGATTTTAATGAGGCATCATTTGTTTTATAATACTCCAAAAAAATTACTTTACTTTTTTTTTTCTTTCTTTTGATATTTTTGTCCCATTGTTTTTTTTAAAAATCATATACGGTTTTTAACTAGACATACATTTTGTAGTTAGTCATCCATGACACGTATACTTCAAATTAATTATTAACTTTAATTTAAATTTTATCAATTTTTTTAAGCTATACTAAATATGGGCTAGATTTTTTTTTATTATTTTATTACATAAAATACTATTATAATTGACTAGAGAAAAACAAATAATGAGAATGTATGAGACAATAACGTGCCACATTTTTCGGTGTTCACATATATAATGAGTGATAGGACAGCTGGTCTTTTGTCCCAATTTAAAATTTCTTGGAACGGCGAAAATGCCGCATAATTGAGACACGTACACCAATGTCGTCTTCGTTTGGTACGTAAAGTTGAATTTGGTTGATGTAACCTACGTTGGTTCATAACTAATGATTTTTTCAAAGCTCACACCATTTTGAAATGATAATAATTAATAAAAAAATATATTAATTATTAGTACATAAGTTTTAAGGAGTTAGGAGAAATTGAGATCAATTTTATAAATTAAAAAATTGTTCAAAAATTAATGATCTTAGAGTTGAAATATTTTATTATTTTTTTCCTATCATTAAAAGTTGAGTTGTGCTACATGTACAAAACAACTTACATTATAATTTATCAATAAATGATGTGACGAGATATAATTGGATCAAAATCTCATTAATCAAAAAATTTCTCCACTTACATACTGACATTTTATCATTCTGTAAAACATTATATAAATAGTTATGTACAAAAAAACATTTTACTTAAAAGTTTGAGGATTTCCATGATGTGGAAGCACGCTAGGGATCTTGACATCGAAGTAATCAAGACATTTCATTCATAAAAAAAGAATTCAAGATTTTATTTTATTTTTAATTCTTAAAAAAACATATTACTTGATAAATATTAGAATTCTAATTGGAATTCTTTTGCACATATCTTATTCATTTTTTTTTTCCTTATTCCCAAATGAGTCGAAAAAAACTTTCCAAATTTAAAGCATGTCTAAAAAAATGTTTATAAACGGTGTTTCGATAGAAATATGTTATAGATAGATAGATAATATTTGTGAATTTTACTAAATATGTGAATAAAAAGTTATTAGGATATTTATAAATTTGAGTCAAACTTTAACTTACTTTCTAATTATATAGTGATTGTGTCTTTCACGAAATAGATCTCAACCTTCATTTCAACCAACATATAAATAGACTAACCGTGAAATCAGTTACCAAAACACTTGTGAATATTCAGATAAAAATAAAAATAAAAACTATGTATATAATGTAAAAGAGGTTGTAATAATGAATAATGCTATTCGCAATTGTCGTACGTTTCGATGCATGAGTCAATAATAAACTATCACATTAATGTATCAAATAATCACCTACCATATATATGCCACGTATGACGATGTCGTTGTGAGCGACTGCAAATGACATTATTCTGTAATAATCGAGTTGAGATGAGGATAATTTTGAGATAACATGTTAATTTAAAAATGATGTATTAATAAATTTGAGATAACACGTTATTCCATGTTTGATTTGGATAAAAATTAAAATTTTAGTAGATTTCGATAAAAAAATGGTGAAATATATGATTAAAAAGAGTTTTTCCATTTTGTACAAAAAATGGGTGATAGAGGCGTTGACATCCTCTCACATGAGTGCGGGCCCACGTGAATAAAATTTTCAAAAAAAAAAAGTGGGCCCTCCTTCTATTGTGATTGTTCGATCGGGTTGCATGTCAATCATTTTCAATACGATTTTGCTCGATGAACATAATTATTGTACATAAAGGTGTACATAACCCTCATATGTACACTTAACATTTTTCTTTTCAATTTATTATGGTTGATTAAAAAATTACGAATATTATGAAATATACAATTAAAAATAATTCTTGTAGAAAGTGAAGGTTTTTGGTACGAGTAATAGATAGTCCATGTTCACACACGCACACAGAATGCACTACAACTCTAGCATGCACTGTCCTCCTGCCTATCGCAGCCATCTGTACGCCCTCGATCCTTCTCCTCTCCCCAACTCCGTTAAAGCTTACAGTCTTCACACTCCTTTTCACCAAACCCAATGCACGCGTTTCTCTCTCGCACGACAACTCATCAATCTTTTCTAATAATTATAGTATAATTTTCCTTTTTTTTTTGTGAATTCACTAGAGTTTATATAAAGATTGGATAACCACCATTTTTAACATGGAAAAGCTCAAAAAATCCTTCAAATCCCCCCAATCCAGCCCCCAGAAAGAAGAAGAACTCCAAAATCTGCTTCTTCACCAAAAGCCCATCACTGTAGATAACAGTAACAGTGGTACTAACTCGGCCACCTTTGCCGTCGCCACCGCCTTCACTGCTATGACTTCATCGTCATCCACCTCCTCTCCTTCCCCTCCTAAAGACGTTATCATCAAAATCAATGGCCAAGATTCCTTCAAGGAACCCACTAAAACCAGCGAGAATACTAGTACTAATAATGCGGGTAGAATGTGGAGGGACTCGAGTTACGATTTCTCCAACGACGCCGTTATGAGAGCTGCTGCGAACAACAAGGATTTCGATTTCGTAACTGAGTCTCCGTTATCTCGTATAGCTGAGAGTCCGAGTACCAACCACGGTCAGTTGACGCCGAAGGAAGTCCGGGTATCGTTCAACGACAACACGGCAGAGACAGCAGCGGTTCGGGGCTCAAACCGCAGGTCGAACGCCGAACCGGAGGAGGTTCTAGTTTGCAGCTCCAACTCATCTTTCCGGACAAAATCCAGTTTGCTTAGAAACAAAACCAAGTCCCGATTACTTGACCCGCCAGAGAACAATCAGAAATCCCAGAATCAGAGAACCACAAAATCTCAGGTTTTAGGGAAAGGAAGTGAAATCGATGAAGACGACCCGTTTCTAGATGAAGATTTGCCGGAGGACTACAGGAAAATGAAGTTCAGTGCACTTTCGATTCTTCAATTGGTGAGCTTGATTCTGATTATTGCGGCTTTGGTTTGTAGTTTAATTATTAATCCGTTGAAGAAGTCGACTATTTTCGGATTGGAATTATGGAAATGGGAATTGATGGTTTTGGTTTTGATTTCTGGGAGATTGGTTTCCGGGTGGGGTATTAGGATTGTTGTGTTCTTCTTTGAGAGGAATTTTTTGTTGCGAAAACGGGTGTTGTATTTCGTTTACGGCTTGAGAAATCCAGTGCAGAATTGTTTATGGTTGACTCTTGTTTTGATTGCTTGGCAATCCATTTTTGATAAGAAGGTTGAGAGAATTGCGAAAGGGAATGTTTTGCCTTACGTGTCTAAGATTTGGATATGTCTCTTGGTTGGGACATTGATTTGGTTGTTCAAGACATTGCTAGTTAAGGTTTTAGCGTCCTCGTTTCATGTCAGCACATTTTTTGATCGGATTCAAGAATCTTTGTTTAATCAGTATGTCATTGAGACACTGTCTGGTCCACCATTGATTGAGATTCGACATGAGCAAGAAGAGGAGGAGAAGGTGATAGCCGAGGTTCAGAAGCTTCAGAATGCTGGGGTGAATATCCCAGCTGACCTCAAGGCAAATGTGTTTCCAAAGAGTGGGAAAGTGTTAGGGACGCCCCGGAAGAGTCCCATGGCTACGGGTGCAAAGAGTCCTGTGTTTTCTCGGATAATGTCGAAGAAGGAAGAGGAGGCTGGTATTACGATTGATCATTTGCATAGGCTGAATCAGAAGAATATTTCAGCTTGGAATATGAAGAGGTTGATTAATATTGTTCGGAAAGGCGCGCTTTCTACTCTGGATGAGAAATTACAGGGCTCAACTGATGAGGATGAGTCGGCGGTGGAGATCACTAGTGAAAAAGAGGCAAAAACTGCAGCCAGGAAGATCTTCAACAATGTTGCCCAGCCTGGATCAAAGTAAGTTTTTTGTCCATGAAGTTGAAGATTTTAACTTAGTTTATGAAACTTGCTATTTTTAAATGTATGCTTCCAAATTAATTCCTTTCCTCGATTTACATCATTGATTTTGTTGCGTTGGTGATTTGAAATTGAACTGTGTCATTATGTTAATACCATCGCTTGGGTGCATGGACTAATAGATTATTCGGATATTGACATTCTTTAAGCAATAAAGAGTGCAAAGTAGATTATTGGGGTTAGAGAACTCATTAAAGCCGACTTAGGATATCTGGTTGAAGGTTCCCATTTGAACCAAGCAGCCAAAAACTCCATCCTCTTCTCAAGATATCACGACTTCACTAAAAAATGTAGAGCAGCAATTAATATATTTACAGAAAGTCCAAGTTTAAATTAATATTTACATGTTCTTATGGATTTCAGTTTTCCGTTGATTCCAAATTATTTTTGTGAACTGTATGATTTAGCAGCTTGTCTTTCTGTGATTAGATTCATTTACCAGGAGGATTTGATGCGCTTTATGAGAGAGGATGAGGCTTTGAAGGCCATGCGCCTCTTTGAAGGAGCAAACGAAAACAAAGGGATAAGCAAACGAGCTCTTAAAAATTGGGTGGTAAGTAAAATTACATCCTTTCTCCCCTTTCCTTTGGGATCTTGTCATCTGTTCAAAATAGTGACTAAGATATATCTGCTCCATTGTATAAAGTTTAAGTTTTGTTCACTTCCGTGTTAGCAAGGCCTTCCAGTCACAGTGTCATTTGGTGTCTGCCTGATGAGAGATACATTTGCATAAATTCTATGAGGCCTTACTTTCTTGTCCATGGTTATAGGAAAGCATGCCTGTAGTTTATGGGGGAGGGAGGCGTGGGTAGCTGGGACTGGCTAAAAGGAATAGTTGGGCGAAAAAGAATGGGTGTGGGCAAATTCGGATTTTTGACAAAAATGAAGGTTTGTTTACATAATTTTGAAATGACGGCTTTATTTTATTCTCTCTCCAACTTATTCGTGTCAAACAATAACCTCTTACAGACGGTCTGTTACAGCATAAAATCTGTATCATAATATTTCTTATGGCCATTTTGTTGGGGGGAAACAGAGATAAGTTTTAATTAGAATTTTTGAGAACCTCAACAAAGACAACATGTGCTATATCTTTTAACTGAAAGTAACAAACATCCTTTATCTCGCTGGAAGTCCTTTATTGGGTGTAAGAATTAGATAATATGGCAAGCAGTACCATTCATTCTAATGATTAAATTAAAGGATCTCCAGCCGAAAGAAGATAAACCTGCAAGTCGCTTTTAAGCTAATGGTTTGTGGAACATGGTTGTAGTATGTGATTTATTAAAGCAAACAAGTTATCAAAGTCCAAACCAGGACCAACTCTTGGTCAATCCAGTCAAACAACGTCAACAACTGTTAGTGTCTGCCCAGGTATGAGATAACCCTGTTAGTGAATCATGGTCTAGACGGTCCACAGTGCCATGTTGGCAGGTATGAGTCTTTGAAGCGTTGTTCTTTAGTTTATTTTAATCCTTATTCTCTTTTTGTAAAATGTTCCCCATTATGGATAAACCTCAATCCTGAACTCCGGGAGCAAAAATGAATAAAAAAAAATTAAAACAGACAGATGTACTAGGCGATGCTAATTTTTCACAAATACTAGAAGCTTTTTCACTCACGCCTGTCTTGTTTAATCCTCAAAAGATGCCCTGCCCTAAAATTCTTTATATGTGAGAAATAATTGGGTGACTTGATACATCGTGGACAACTCAATTTAAGCCCTTAATGGAAAAATTGATTTGGAAGCTCTACTCCGAAAACCCCAAGCAGATGAGTTTGCTTGCTTGTGCTTAGGCTTAATACACTAATGCTAATCGAAGACTGCAGTTCATGTATATATCTATAATAGAAAGAGTGAAATATAAATATATTCTAACTTTTATGTTTGTTTCTATCACAAAAAATATTGTAGCACTTCCTATCTCTTATATTGCAGGTCAATGCATTTAGAGAAAGGCGAGCCCTAGCTCTGTCTTTGAACGACACGAAAACTGCTGTCAACAAACTGCACCAAATACTGAATGTCCTCGTGGGAACCGTCATACTCATCATCTGGCTCCTTATACTTAAAGTTGCAACCACACATTTCTTTATCTTCTTAAGCTCTCAGCTTCTTTTGGTTGTGTTCATGTTTGGGAACACATGTAAGACAACGTTTGAGGCTATTATCTTCTTATTTGTGATGCATCCGTTTGATGTGGGTGATCGTGTTGAAATTGATGGAGTTCAGGTAAGATTTATTGCATGCAAAATTATTTTGTTTGCATTAGAATCTACACGTGAGCATATTCCACCATCATTGTTATTATGCTTGTGCTTTCTATAACTTCTGTTTTATTTTCATTTCAGATGGTTGTTGAAGAGATGAACATATTGACTACGGTTTTTTTGAGATTTGATAACCAAAAGATTTTTTATCCAAACAGTGTCTTATCCACTAAGTTCATTGGTAATTACTATCGCAGTCCAGATATGGGCGATGCAATTGATTTTGTTATCCACGTTTCAACTCCAGGGGAAAAGATTGCACTGATGAAGGAGAGAATAACAAGGTACCAGTATTGCTGTATAATTTTTTTCCCCAGTATTTATGTGCCTCAAAACAGTGGTGTTTATTTTGTAATAATAATTTTTTTAACTGAAAGTTGGAAATAAGAAAGTATTTCCATAGTAAGGTAAGAATTACTTCAAATTAACTAACTTCTTTTACATTAAAGTTAGAAAAATGTCATGTATCCAAAAATGTATGGAAATGAAATCTGTCTTAAACATTGCTCTGAGCTCAAAAGTTATTTTTATCCCCCTTTTTTTTGGCAAACGTGTTTACTAGAAAAAGAAAAGGTAATTAACTTTTAATTCAAAAGCTTACTTCTTTTAGGGCGTGTTCGGTAGAGATTAAAATCGGATTAAAATTGAAAAACTAGCCATGATTGTCGACTTTTATTAGACGAGTGTGATCCAATAACAGTTATATTTTCAATTTTAATTGGATTTTGAGCTATACTGAACACGCACTTGGTTTTATACTTCTCAAAAAATACTTTGACATTTTTATGCTCAGAGTCTTGCTTTGAACAAGCTATCCATCTCTCTATGCTAACTGTAAAATTAACACTAGATATCAGTCTAATATGTCATGTTTTATGGCATGGTCGATGCAGATATATTGAAAACAGGAGTGATCACTGGTATCCGGCTCCACTGATAGTCATAAGAGACGTGGAGGACATGAACAGGCTGAAATGGTCGGTGTGGCCTAATCACACGATAAATCATCAGGATATGGGTGAGAGGTGGTTAAGGAGAGCTCTTCTGGTCGAGGAGATGGTCAAAATTTTCCGTGATCTTGATATTGAATACCGTTTGCTGCCTCACGACGTTAATGTACGCAACATGCCACCTTTAGCTTCAGCCAGGCTACCGTCTACTTGGACTACATGTGCTCCTTGATCTTGTATGAAAGATCATGGTGCACTCTCCCGGTTGATCTTTGGCCTTTGCTTGGGTCCTATGGAGCGGGGGATGGACAAACTGGAAAATGTAAAACTCCATGGATCTAGACAGATTACTCTTGGTTTGAACAAGATGTTGATCTTATACTGCATTTTAGATGCATTTGAGAGTCCTAAACCGATAACATAACAGAGTTTTATGTAAATATGCTAAATAGTTGCATTCATTGCATGAACTAAATGTCATCTTTCATTATAAAAACTTCGATAGCTTCTTAAGTTGTCATGGTGTCATTGGCTTGTTGAAACAGTATGAAGAGAACGGATTTGCATGTGCAAATGTGTGCATCTTGGATTTCAATATTGTATCGCACGAAAAGACGATGGTTTTGCATGTGCACGGGTGTACATCTCTGATTTCTTCAAGGTCCGATCCTCCAAGGATGCGTACACATATTTTTTTATTTAATTTCCAAGAACTATTTTTGATATAGCAATCATTGTAATTTCTTAAAAATGTTCTGTAAGTTTTAACGAAAATGCTCGTGTTTTGTTCTATAAATTTTTGAGATCAATAACTGCTTTCATGTGGTTGCCTTCTACTAGTCGCTTTCATGTGAGGGATTTATTATTAGGGCTTTGAAGGTTTTAGCTCAAGAGGAAATTAGGCCCATTACTCTTAAAAAAACAAAAATAAAATAAAATAAAATAAAATAAAATTAGATTGATGGAAAAATTCATAATTAAGAGGTTAAGTTTTAGAGAAGTGCTACAAGTACAGGGGCCTTTCACAGGGCTCCCGCCGGGTAACCCACATAGGGGGAAGAGTCGATTTTTTTTTATCTTTAATACATTGGGGGTGGGGCCCCCATTACAGTGAGAGGTCGGTAAGGCTATGTGAAAACTGAGCCCTGTACTCGGGGCTTTCTCCTAAGTTTTAACCATTTCAAATCTAAGAACTTAAGTTTAAAATTTCAANTTATCTTTAATACATTGGGGGTGGGGCCCCCATTACAGTGAGAGGTCGGTAAGGCTATGTGAAAACTGAGCCCTGTACTCGGGGCTTTCTCCTAAGTTTTAACCATTTCAAATCTAAGAACTTAAGTTTAAAATTTCAAATTTCAGATATTTTTATATTAATTAATTAAATATATTAATGTCACAATTCTATATAATTTGGTCACATATTATAAATTAATTGATCATAAGATATTTCTCGGGCACAATAAAAAAAATTTATAGAACAAAAATTATTTCACAATAACAAATCGAGAATTTTATAGGTAAAAATTTTCTCATCGGTCACGAATTTATAAAATTAATAAGTCATATATTATTCATTGATCACAAATCACAAATTTTATATATCACAAATTATTTTACCATTACAATTCAAAAATTTTATAAGTCACAATTTGTTTATCGATTACAAATCAAAAATTGAAACGTCACAAATTATCAAATTATCGGTTACAAATCAACAGTTTTTAGGTCACAATTTATCTTTTTCATTGGTCACAATTTGTTTATCGGTCACATTAATCAATTTAATGGGCAGAACAACCAAATAATCTGTGAACACCACCAACACTTGTGACTACCACCTCACCACTGCCACCAGTAACATGGCAATCGAAACCCCGTCACTGGAACCACCACCACACCCCCATCCTACAACCCAAAAAATTCCTAACCCTACCATTATCGTCGCCGACCACCTCCAACAAATTTTCAACTTCAAATCCACCAACACCGCCACCTCGTCACCACAACCACCAATAAAACCACCATTACCAACATTATCCAATATTGTCGTCTAAACACCAAATCACAGGCAAAAAAATCTCCGCCCAAACAACACCAAAATCGCCATCACCATCACCATCACCACCACGACCACCAACAAACCACCACACCACAGCCACCAACAAGATCCAAGAAAATCATCGCCACAATCGCCAAAAAAACCAACAAACCAGATCCACAAATGCCATCACCACAACGCCATCACCAGAACCAGAATGTCGCTGGTTGTGTGCGGTCATACTTAGATTATATCCACCAATTAATCAGCTACGGTTGCGATGCCGCTTCAAACTGCGTGCAACGACGTCATAGGATGCTTTGCTCATTTGGTGGGGGAGGAAGAGCAGCGATTGGGTGATGGAAGAGAGAGAGAGCAAAAACGATATATTGGCGTTATCGAACAACGACGGTGGTGGCGACGAGACATGACGACGACAGTGATGGGTTGGTAGAGAGAGTGGGAAGAGAGAAGATGGAGAAAGGGAGAAGAGAGTTGAAATTGGTTTTAGGGTTTGGGGATGATTAGTTTAAATTTTAAATATTAATAATAATAATAATTAAAATTTTAATTATTATCTGGTTTTTGAAATAAAAACTTGTAAATTAGAATTTTGAAATTGGAAGTTGAAAATTTTGGTATTGTATAATTTCAACTTATATTAATACCTTAAAAAAAACCCCTTCCAATACAGTATTTATTACATTGATAAAACCTCAAATTGATCAAACTGACCCAACCAATTTCTCCACCATCTTTGCCTCCACCCATACATTTTCTCTTGTCTCTATCAAAGCTCTTGCTTTAACACACACACACACACACACACAGATATATATATATATATATATATATATATATTCTAATTCAGTTTTCTTTTCAGTCCAAGTTAATATTCTAGCTTATGCTACATATATTCCAATATCCCAAGAACAAATTACTAATATTGAAAGTTTGATGCCAAAGTACAATATTTTAGATCCTCATGAGCAGTTAGTAGGAAATTATTGTGATCAGAAAGGAAAGTCACCTAGGGATTGCAAAAGTGGAAATTACATAATTCCAGGTGTTTAAAGATTACAATTCAAAAATTAGGGTTATAATTCAAAAATCAGGTATCAATATAATAATTAAACATTAAATATTTTACCCTAATAATTCCAATCTTTCCAAACCATTTCTCGAGCTTCTCTCTCTGTACTCTCTCTCTTCTCTCTCTACTCCCTAGCCGGCGTTGCTGCAAGAATGGTGCCGTCTACAAGAAGTCCTCCGGAGATTTTGCTAGCCACTGCCTGGTCGAGGAGGTAGATCGGGGGCTAATTCCACAAGAAGTTCTCCGGCGATTTCGTCGCTGCAAAAAAGGTCCACAGGTATGCGCTCCTCGATCTGAGCGTCGCTGCGGGGAATTGTGCGTTCGCTTACTTAGATCTTAGTGGTGGGGTGTGTCTGGATGTGAGTGGTGTTGGTGTTGGTGTTGGTGTGGTTGTGGGTTAACTGTGTGGTTGTGGTGATGGTGATGGTGATGATGGTGCGGTGGATCTAGGTAGGACGGCGGTGGTGGTTGTTGGCATTGGTGATTTGGATGGTGTTGGTGAGGTTGTGGTGATGGTGGTGCGGTGGATCTAGTTAGGACGGCGGCGGTGGTTGTTGGCAATGGTGATTTGGGTGGTATTGGTGAGGTTGTGTGGTGATGGTGATGCGGTGGATCTAGGTAGGACGTGTGGTGGTGGTGATGGTAGTGGCGTGCTCGTGTTAGTAGTGGTGACTCTAGATTGGGCTTGGGGTACTTCTCTGGGTGTTTATAGTTGTTAATGGTGGCGGCGACGACGACGACGGCGACGGCGACGGTGACGGTGACTGTGAGGTGATGGTGAACCATTAAATAGTTAACATGTGAGTGGTTGGTGGTGAATGTTGTTGTTCGCAGATTGGATCTAGGAGTTGGGAACTTT
>CAIGRR010110231.1:0-11241 GCA_903798365.1 Fraxinus sp. 1973-6204 | reverse complement strand
AATAATCATAATGTCCCTTGTTCAAATTGGTCGAAACCCAACTTTCTTTCCCTCCCTTTTTCGAATAATTATCCACAATTTCAACTATTAAGCTTGCAATCAAGTTAGCAATGGCCATTCCCAGTGCAAAAAGTGCCACTGCAATCGACATTGCAGTCATGTTCACCACTGCTTTTGGAATTTCTGCTAATCCTTCTTCAAGGGCTCTTGTGTGACGCTTTTTTTCAACCAATGCTGACACGGTTGTGGAGAGACAAGAAATCAATAATCCGATTCCTATACGGTATTTGACAGGAATCCCACGGGGATCTTTGGTGTACTTTGTTATGTGAGGGACAAGGATTCGATCATATATGGCTACCCATAGAGTTAAAGTAAGGATTCCAAACAGGCCAAAGGAGCCAGCAGGGATGCTAAACTTTCCAATGAAGTGTCTGTTCAAGGTGTTTGCTTGGAGTACTGGAAACGTGTGTTGGCTAATGGTGATAGCAATTACAATGCCGGTCGACCACATGGGGAGTACTTTGATCAGTGATTTGAGCTGTTCTACTTGCTGGATTGTGCATAGACTCCATGGATCTGAAGCTGAACCATCCGGGTTTAATTCTTTCTGCGGGTCTTGGATAATGCAGGCTTTGTTTAGGAACCTAAGAACACATAAGAAAGTGGATTTCAGAGCTTTATTTGTGCACCGCAAGGGTACATGGTTGTTTACTTGTTATTGGAGTCCAAATCTTGTTATTGGANAATTCTTTCTGCGGGTCTTGGATAATGCAGGCTTTGTTTAGGAACCTAAGAACACATAAGAAAGTGGATTTCAGAGCTTTATTTGTGCACCGCAAGGTTAGACAATAGTACCATTCATTTACATCTTACAAGTTCAAGATTTGCCAAGTACAGAAACCGCTTATGCGCATGGATCCACACCCGCCGAAGCAGTAATGAATTCAAATTGTATGTTGAGAGGTTTCAATAATGGTAGATGGGAAAGACGTGTTAGTAGATCTTGTAACACGTACTAGATGTTCGTGTCTGTGATATCATATTAGGGATGGATTAGCTATCGAGGTATCATGTTGGGATTGACTATCATAAAGAGAATGTGGCGTTTTAACCCCTCAAATGTAATGAGTATTTTTGGATGGGATTGACTGCCATGAAAGGAAAGTGGCGTTTGAATCCTCAAACGTGCCGAGTTTTTTTGGCTTTGCGGAACTAAAGGTCACGCCCTCTATTGCTATAAGTATAGCCATGAAGACTTGCTAAATTGTTGAACAAGGGTTGCACGACTTATTTGGATTCTGTAATAGAGGTACTAAAGAGAGATCTCTTCACATTTTGAATTTCTGATGGTGACAGCGTATGAATGTTACCCTTACGAATTTTTATCGCGTCTTTCAGAATTCGAATTCAAGACTTTTGCCTAAGAAATTTATGTATAATCTTGGTACACTAGGAAGGTTAAAGCTAATACTTCAATAGTTCAATAACTATATAAACTAACCTTAATCTTTTTGTTGGAGCAACAAGTTTTGAATCATTGCCACGATAATAGCATCCATCAGAATCCTTTAACGGGAAATCAACGTGTTTATTCTTCCGAGCCGCTGCTATAACTTGAGCAAAACCAGTAAACAAACTCTTGTTTGGCTTCACCTTAATGTAAAGATTTGTACCGAAGAAAAAAATAATGGCAGACACCAACATGAGAACAACCGGTACTCCGAACCCAATGACCCAACCGTATTCGTTTTGAATATAAACTATTACTGTGAGTGAAATCATGAGTGAGAGCCCAACAGAAGCATAATACCAACCGAAAAAGCTCTGCATAATCCTTTCGTTATTCGGGTTTTCTGGGTTTTCGAATTGGTCAGCTCCGAATGCTAAAGAACATGGCCTAATGCCACCAGCTCCAATGGACATCAGCACAAATGAAGTGAAAAGAAGTGCAATCTGGCCTGTATTTGGTTTGATACAAGTTTCTTTATATGGATCACAAAAAGGTGGCCTTGCCTGTTTAAGTATGGCTGTTAACCACAGTACAATCAGTCCCTGCAATCAAATATTTGAAGCCAATTCAAATGATCAAGTGTATTTTTAGGGTTAAAACATCAGTTGATTGAACTTTTAGCGATATTTCATTTTGATCACTAAACTTCATTTTATTTCAAGTAATCATTTAACTTAAACTTTGCTACAATTCGATTACTCTACTCTTATCTATTACTTTGACTCGCCGAAATGGCTACTTATCCACTCTGCTAATATATATATATATATAGTAAAAAAAAACTCAAAAATAAAGCACAATATGGAATTATCGAAGTGTAACAAGCATATTTTTTTTTTTTTAATGTTTAGATAAAATGAAACAAAGTTTATATTCAACAATCACATAAGAAAGTGGCTACTTGACAAAGCTTTTGATAAATATTTAGCCGATTTTGATACAATCGTGCTTCATTTACATCATCCTTTACATTTCTTTTACACTTTGCCATGTGACAAAATATGATTGAACACTTTAAATTTTACACAATTTTGTCATCCAATCAACACTTGTTAACAATCCTGTCAAGGAAATAGTGTACAAGTGGCATTTTCCATTTTGATAAGTGGTTGAAATTTGTTGTTGAAAAGTTGATAAAAATTATGGACTCTATGAAATTTATAGTCAAAATTAATTAGTTATTTGACCTCAACAGTTTAATAACTTTTACAAAATGAAGTTTAAAAAGCAATATGAAATTTCGTTAAAAGTTCATTCTACAGATGGTAGCGGGGCGGGTTCGGGACGGGGCACCCCCGCCCTGCGCCCCGCCATAGACGGGGTGGGTGCGGGGCGCGGGCCTGCCCCGTTTCCTCCCCCTTTTTTTTTCAAAAGTTTCCGGTTAAAATACAAATTCAAAATTTTAAAATCCAAAGCTAATAATGCCCAAACTAACTATATTAATATCCAAAGCAAGCACTAGAAATAAACAATGCCCAAAATTAATTATTTTGTGCTTTTGTGATTTGTAATTAATTTTTTTTATTTTTCACGGGGTGGGTTCGGGGGATTTTTTTGCCATCACTAGTTCATTCACTACTAGTTCTTTCCATTGGTACGTTTAGGAAAACTTATGATTGAGCTCTCTAACTTTTTAATTGATGTGATTATGAGTCTCTATCCTTCAGAACAGAGGTTGTGAATTCCCAACCTATTTAAATAAGTAAATTGGATCCTCAAGGGATGAAAATCTTTTATGTGGACGTTAAAAATTAATCACACGTAACTTAAAGTTGAAGATAAAAATTATCAAACCAATTCATAATCAACATTAATTCAAGTGAAAGTCATGTGCAATTTTAATGTGCACGTTAATGATGGCATAAGCAGTAAGGATCCAGATTCAAAGAGTTAAATAGGATGAGACCCAAAACTCACTTTTAAATATTAGAGACGAAAAACCATGCTACCTAAAAGGTCGAAACCCTAGTTAATTTTCCCTAATGTTTCTTGTTTGGTTAAATCAATCTATGCAAGGAGGAGTTTGAGGGGAAAGATTTTCTAACCATAAGACTAACAATTGTCGCCATGCCAATCACAAAAAATCGACCCAAATATGAATCAGAAAGGAAAGCACCCAAGATTGGCATGAAATTTGAAATGGCTCCCCATATGAGCACAATGCTTGTTCCAGTTGCAGCATCAAAATGATACTGAGACATAAGGTACAATATCATATTTGCCAGAAGTCCAAAACTTGCTATCTTTTCAAATGCCTCATTTGCTGAATTCAAAAATTATACAAATCAGCATATATAAATATCACGACATGCTAGATATGCAGTATTCGACTGGACTAAAGATACAAAATTTACCTATAATAAAAGGCATGGTCCGAAGGCCTCCTTTACGTCTAGCGAGTGGCACAGGAGTCTTTTCCACATCTAAATTCTCCATATTTTCTCAACTGGGAAAAAACCCTTTGGTGTACAAGGGAAAATGAGTTGACGGAGAGAAGGAGAGTTCAATTTATATGTTTTCCAAGCGGAGTAAACAAGAATAATCTGTTTCTTCCTGTATGGATTATATGGGGTGGAACGGCTATTTTATTCATTTTTCTCTCTTCATTAAATTCATACCATAATTTTTGTTTTGTACCGTGGAGCACTAATTGCAAAACCAATGGAATATAGTAGTAAATGTCAATGAATTATAAGAGAATTGGTTGCCAACTTTTCCACTAAAAGCTAAGGAAACAATTATTTTGTCCCCATTGGTCCATTAAGTTACAAAAAAAACAGCTAAAGTCGCTTTTTATGTTCACTAGGAATCATTTTGTATCGATTACAGAAAATATATTTCGAATTAAAATCACTATAGGTGTACGACTCCTAAACAAGTAATAAAGTGATATTGAGTCCGAGTATCACCCCACGGAGATTATTACCACGACCTTAATTGAAATAAGAATAATGTAATGTACTTGTAAGTGACAAAATTATATCTAAAATAAGCTACTCATGCAATTATGAGTGAATTAACTAAACTAAATGCACATTCTATTAAATGCAAATTAATGTGTTTAATAAATGAGAAACCCATTAGGATCCCAAATTTTCATGCATTAATTCTTTTTAACCTTAGTTCTACATTTTGAGAATACGATTGAATTTTGACGAATCAATGTTAACAATCTTTCTCGAATAATGTTAAACCCACTCTTATATATGACTCGAATATGTTTTTATTACATATACGAACATACGCGAATGCATGATCTTTTAAATGAATACTTAAAAATTCACATAGAGTATAATAGTACATTTCTACACTTTGACAACATGATTGAATTTTGCCGAATCAATGTTCTTATTTTCTTTAACAATTTTTCTCGAGTAATGTTAAACCTATTTTCATATATGATCCGATTATATTTCTATGACGGATACGAATATATAAGAATGCATAATTTTTTTTATGAACACTTAAAGATTCACATAGAGCATAGATGTATATTTATATCCTCTATCGGACCCTACGACGATTTACACAATGTCAAACCTATTTCGTTTCTTTTGAATGCATAAAATAGGTCACCACATTCACACAACTACCATGTACAATAATTATGGAGAAAATAATTCATATAAATAATTCTATATTCAAAAATGTGTTTTCAACGTCAAGTATATAAAATTAAAGATTAAAAACTCATATTACGCGATTCATCGTTCTCCTAGTAAAAAAAAAAAAAATTAGCATTGCATGTTATGAAGAAGAAAACAAAAGAAATATTGAAGAATTGGTATCACCCAAATAAATTTTGAATTAAATCTTCGAGTCTTGGAATCGATTTCCATGTTTCTTGCTTTCTTCTATGCTCCAAAACCTGTTAGAATATGTCTCTTCTTCATTACGGACGACCCTAGATCTTAAAAAAAACGTTCCCACCATTGTTTCCATAAGAGTTTTATTTGAATAAGAAAAGTAGAATTTTTCCTCTGAAAATGTAATGTGCTATAGCAAGTACAATCTCATAGTTCGATGAATCTCAACCCTAGAACTCTCTAAATCATGTCATACGACCGCATGGAGAGAATACCTATGCTATAGCATAGTTCAAGTAAAACTTCATTCTTTGCGTTTTGGCTCTTGAACTCCGTTTTCTCATTTCTTGACATTTTTTCTCACTTCTTCTTCTTCCAGTACTTCATGTCTTCGCTAAATTGGTCTTCGACTCTTTCATAATGGTTTTATCTTCTAGGTCATCTTTCGACTATCTGCACTTTAGTTTTCTTCCATTTTAGTTTCGTTCGTTTCTCCTAAACTCCATCATGTCCAATATTATTCTACAAAACATAATTTATATAGAATTAAGTCATATTCCAACAATCATTCATGTATTGTAGCTTAAATAAGTGTGTAAAGCGCACTTATCAAACCCCCAAGCTTGAATTATTGTTTGTCCTCAAACAAAACTGTAACTTAACTCCACACAAAATATGTTTTGACATCATACCGTGTCTCATGATCAAAATCTAGTAATCGATATAACGAACGACTTCAATACTGCAAAATAAAATTAACCTCCACCCGTTATTTGCATAACTTGACGTGTGTGTGTAAACTCATGTAAACATATCAAGATCATGATTGACTTAATTCTTGACCTATAGTAGTCAAATATTTTGTTTCTTNGAACAACTACAATAGTGCAAAATCAAATCAATCTCTACATGTTATATGCATAACTTGACGTGTGTGTGTAAACTCATGTAAACATATCAAGATCATGATTGACTTAATTCTTGACCTATAGTAGTCAAATATTTTGTTTCTTCAATTGAGAGATACACACACCCCAAACTTATTTTTTTCACTCAATTTTCTCGGGGTGCATCCTAAGTTAAACTTATTTAATTTTACTTATTACCCTCTCTTAGTTTGGATGAATCTTACTATCACAAGTTCACACTTCAACGAGTCGAGATTCTCCTATATTTTTTATTGCGTCAACCTTTAAGACTAAACAAAGCTACTTGCCTCGTATCAAAGGTATAGTTTCATCAACCAAATATCTCGGGACTTAATCAATGTAATTGTGCTTTTTCTCAATTATTAATGTTTTTTTTTTTTCAAATATATTCTCATTTGCTTTCTATATAACTCATGTAGCAAGTTTTAGACCGATGACTCCCAAGTCTGATAATCATAGGGCACCAAGTTTTTAACCCTTACAGGCTTGTTCACTCGAATTATATAGGCTCGAACAAATGATTTATTCACACATAAACTAGTGTTATGCCCTTTTTCTTTTAGACATTCAACCTTTAAAACCAACCTCTAATTTAAGACTGTCAACTTACCTCTATCTCATTGATTTTAGACAATCTAAACATGAAACGTTTCATGTACGGAACCTCTACTCATCTCAATATTCCTTTATAACAGATCAACAACTTCCAAACTATTCTATAAATGGATTATGGATTAATACATAGAGTTTATTCAGGTTTAACTTACTACGTTTAAATCTTCTCTAAGTAATAGGCCAAATCACCAACTTAATGTGTAAAACATGAGTGTCGTGCACAAAGAATGTCAAGTTTCACATAAACAAGTATTGGCTAATTTAATCATGCAATATTTCCACAATTCCAAGTCTGTACCTATTTCAATATTCAACATCATTGCCGATAAGTCATCAGGCACATACAAGCATACAAAACAATGAGCAAATACTAGAAAATAAATAAAAATCACTACTAAATTTTTATTTTTTTATTATTTTTATTTTTATTTATTTTTTTCGCAAACAATTGCAAAAAGAAAAAGTAAATTATATACAAATATTGATGAATGACAAAGGTGTCATCAAAATTTTGCCAACTCAAACTTATACAAAACATTTTCACCAATGTAAGAACAAAAATAATCAAAATAAAGTAGTAAGGATTAGAAATCCTTTGTGGTAGATGCGGATAGGTAGAAGAATCAGGTTGGTCCGGTTGGTAGACGTCATGACAACCACCACTTTTCTTTGTTGCTAGACTTCAATTTTTTGTTTCAAGAATTCAAAATAAATATTAATGATAACAAATAAGGTTTAAATATTTGTAATGTATTCACGCTAAGAAGAATTCTAATATTCTAACATTAAAATGATTGAAATTTAGGTGCAACCTTAAGAATGCACATTACATCAATGTAAGCTCAATGTAATGCTAGAATTTTAACGATGAGCCTATATAAGATGAACTCAATAAGTAGACATGCCTAAGTTACTAATGCAAGTCTTAAAGTATTACTTGAAATGTGTTCAAAACCGTTTAAATGCATAAATTCCTAAATTAATACATTTCCTAAAACTACTTGTAATGTAATAGTTAATCAAAATGAGTAAAAATGGATAGAAAAATGAGTTGCTTCCCATTAAGCGCTCAATTTATAGTGTCAAACTCGACTTTTTGAGCAAGTGTTTCATGGAACTTTAAATATGGCTTTAGAGGTACTGCTTAGCTTGCTCAATTTGACTTTGTTCCATATTGCAACTTTCTTCCAAATTTTAACTTTGTCCTTCTCCATATGGTATGACTTCTTCTCATCACCTGTTTTGAACTCAATAATGTACACATCATTTTCCTCATAAGGTTTAATCACAAATTCAATTTTTGAACAAACGATAAAAGGAGGGATTGCATACTAGTTTCTTCTTCTTTGAATGCTACTAATTCTTTTTGTCCCGTTATGAATAATTTCTCGATCTTTTCATTGCATCCAAATTTTTGACCAAGAAACAATGACATCTTCATGGAAAGTCTCTTCCTCTTGTTGCATTTTGTTGAAAATCTGATGGACATGATTTCCTTAATTGATGTTTCATTAATAATGTGGAAGAAATAATCCCACAGGCAAATCACCCACTTCAAATTTTGGTAAAAGAACTAATGCAAAAGATAAGTCACCCAGGACTGTTTCATCAAGTTCACATTTCGTTTTTATATCTCGTAGTCGCTGTCCTATAATGAAATCTCCCACAAGCATACCTTCCTCATCAATTTCTTGAGCTACCAATTGTTGTTGTCTTA
The DNA here is from genome assembly GCA_903798365.1 of Fraxinus sp. 1973-6204. Lineage (NCBI taxonomy): Eukaryota > Viridiplantae > Streptophyta > Magnoliopsida > Lamiales > Oleaceae > Fraxinus > Fraxinus sp. 1973-6204. The sequence goes on along the minus strand of CAIGRR010110231.1, from coordinate 2,661 downwards.
TGATGAAGTCATATACGAGCATTTTGTTGAAATCAACCATAGCTATTTGTTGTCCTACTATTGTTTTGTCTTTTTTTAACCTGAAAAAGAGGAAAAAAAACTAACATGGAAAAAAATACAAAAATATATGTAGAAGTTCGACTAGTGCCAAAATAAATAAAATTAAACTCAAATACAATCCCTGATAACGGCGCAAAAAACTTGTTTTTGTTAACAAGTAATAAAGTGGAATTGAGTCCAAGTATCGTCCTACGGAGATTGCTTAAATTCAATTTTAATTATCGCGACCTTAACTGAAATAAGAATAATATAATGTGTTTGTTTGTGACAAAATTATATCTTAATTAAGCTACTTGTGCAATTATGAGCGAATTAACTATATTAAACACAAATCATACTAAATGCAAATTAATGTGTTTAATATATGACAAGCGCACTAGGATCTCGAATTTTCATGTAGTAATCATTTTTAACCTTAGTTCTACACTTTGACAATACAGTTGACTTTTAACGAATCAATATTCCTACTTTATTTAACAATTTTTCTCGAATATATTTCTATTACAAATACGAACATACAAGAATGCATGATTTTTTTAAATGAACACTTAAAGATTCACATATATCATAACAATATATTTCTATCCCCCTATCGGACCCTCGAAAATTTACACCATGTCGAACCTATTTCCCTCCTTTCGAATGCATAAAATAAGTCATCATATTCACACAACTACCGTGCACAATAATTGTGGAGAACAGAAAATCACATAAATCATTCAATATCCAAAAACGTGTTTTCAATGTCAAGTATATAAACTAAAGATTAAAAATTTATATTACACGGTTCATTGTTCTCCTAACACAAAGATAACTAGTCTAACATATTATGAAGAAGAAAACAAAATAAATATTGAAGAATCGATATCACCAAAATAAAGTTTGGATTGAATCTTTGATTCTTGAAATGGATTTTCGTATTTCTTGTCTCCTTCTATGTCCAAGATTTGTCAAAATGTGTCTACCCTCCATTGTGGATAGCCCTAGATCTTAAAAAACGTTTCCAACATTGTTTCCATAGATTTTTATGCAAATAAGAAAAACAGAATTTTTCCTCCATAAATGTACTATGCTATAACATAGTACAATCTCATATTATAGCATAGTTCGATGAATTTCAACCCTGGAATTCTCTGAATCATGCCATACAACTGCATGGATAACTTGCTATAGCACAGTTTACGTTAAATTTCATTCTTTGCATTTTGGTCCTCGAACTCCGTTTTCTCGTTTCTTGACCTCTTTGCTCACTTCTTCTTCCAATATGTCATGTCTTTACTAAATTGGTCTTCGACTCTTTCACATCTTCGTTTCTTCTTTTGGGTCACCTTTTGTCAATTTACACTTTGCATTTATGTTTTCAAACTTTGATTTTCTTCTATTTTAGTCATTTTTCGCTTGTTACTCCTAAATTCCACAATGTCTAACAATGTTATTCTACAAGACATATAATTTATATAGAATTAAGTCATATTCCAATATATTTGCCAACAATTATCCATATTTTTTTTTTTGCCTAAATAAACTTGTAAAATGCACTTATTAGTGTGATTGCTAGTTGGCTTCCCCTACAATTGGCACTAATGCGTAAATTAGGTTATGTCGGCCATTCTTGGCTTGTATCATATTTGTAACTGGATATACATAAATCATATTTGATGTGTGATCGAATAGTCTCAACACATCAAACATGCAGTTGGGTGAGGTTTATTTCATGCCCTCATGCTTATAAGCTTGAAATAAGCTCCACCCAAACATTTGCTTGACTCAATACACAAGTTTAATCCATGTCATATTGATAAGGGCATTTTTACACGTTTATTTTGACTTACAAACATGGATAAATGTCGATAAATGTGTAGAATATAGCTTAATTCAATGTAATATGTGTTTGCATTACATCAACGATGAACAATGGGGAAATTAAGAAAAACAAGCAAAAAATGGCTTAAATGAAGCAAACATCAAAGTTTTAGGACTCAAATGCAAATACTGAAAAGTTGTGTCGATCCCAAAAATGAAGATTTGAGAGTGTTAGGCATCAATTGGATGAGAAAATAAGACAAAGGGATGAAATATAGTTGAAGTACTATCACTTATCAACTTCTAATCAAAAAGTTATACTTCGAATTTTTAGTCTTAGTTTGAGACCCATTTTTGGCATAGAAGACGTTCGAATTTGAAGATTTATATTTCTGGAACATTTGTAGACCTTTAAGTAAGCTTTCCAACTCAAATTCAATCACCTCAATCGGATATTATATGATTAAAATACCAAAAGCTGTCCGACGGGAAAAACATGGTTGTTCGATGCGATCGCATAGAATATAACCATGCGGTCGCCCAGGCCTTGACAGAAAATTCCAGAGACACAATTGGTTGTTCCATGCGATCACATGGCATATAAACATGCGGTCGTATGGAGCATATTCTGCGCGAAATGTTTGGTTTCCTTATCCGACTCCAACTCGTATGGTAATGATTCTAGGGCAACTATAAAAGCCACAATTCGACCAGAACTTATGGTTACACATTATTTGAGATAAAAACACCATTGAAGAGCAAGGAAGAGGGCGAGAACAAGAGATTTCATTCAAGATT
>CAIGRR010110150.1:0-12945 GCA_903798365.1 Fraxinus sp. 1973-6204 | reverse complement strand
GTGATGGAATATTGCCATTTTAATGCTTGTTTCCATTTGCTTTGTCATTGATCTTTCCATTAATATTAGTTCATTATATTTTTATTTCAGGTACATTTTGATTTATCTGAGATCAGACAATTATTTTGGGGGTTCGCAAACATAATCTTCTGTCTTATATTTCAGGGTGTGGGAATAATCGTTGCTGTAGGTGACTCTGTTAAAAACTTAAGGCCTGGCACTCCGGCAGCAATAATGACTTTTGGAAGTTATGCTGAATTCACCTCGGTAAAACATTTATATTTGTTTTGACTTTGAGATAGGTCGGTTTTGTTGGTCTGTTTTTATTTTTTCATATTTCTTGAGGTAGGTGATAATATGCATAAACATGTAATTTAGGTACCTTCAAAACACATCCTTCCTGTGGAAAGGCCAGATCCAGAAGTTGTTGCCATGCTCACATCTGGATTGACAGCATCTATAGCTTTAGAAAAGGTTTTTCTTCACTCATGTCTGAGATACTTTTTATTCTTTCTTAATTACTTTATTCTCCTCTGCCTTATTCAAATTTTTTTGTTTGAATGTACCGTATTGTCAGCATAACCTTTATATTCATCTTTGCAGCTAGTAGAAAACATTTCTTTTGTTCATATTATTTCATTTCGAAGATGTATTTCAATTAAACAATTTATATTGCTAAGCCTTTCTCCATTTGTTAACTTTGTAGGCTGCTCAAATGGAATCAGAAAAAGTAGTTCTTGTCACTGCTGCTGCAGGAGGCACCGGGCAGTTTGCTGTTCAGGTATATTTGTAATGATGACGTGGATATACATCTAATATTTTTCTACAAGTATATTGTCAGCACTAACATATGCCAATAATACATGGAACACTTGCAATGTGCATGGTGATGCTTAATCTATTTACCTGTTTTAAAGAAATTATCCCAATCCTTTTGGCCTTTACTCGTTTAAATTGATCACCCCTTTTACTTGAGGGAAACTTCCATCTATGAGGTTGGTTGGATAGGTTAAATTATACAGCTTTACCTGGGGAGTGGCCTTTACATGTTGTCAGCTCTTGATGCCAGATTGCAGTAGAGCGTCCTTGCCACTGCTCCAATGTCCATCCTTCATATATTTGTCCACTGTTTCTGTTCACCCTCTACGGTTTTGGGACGTTGGACTGAATGAGATCCTTTCTTCCAGATTTCTCATATCACTTTGGTCCATATTTGCATCACCAAGAATGTGTAACATCTCTTAAATTGTACCAAATAGAAATAATATTCCTTTCCAGTCATTCTTACTGCAATACTAATGAGTTTATAACAACTATTACTTACTGCAGCTTGCTAAAATAGCTGGAAATAAGGTTGTTGCAACTTGTGGAGGCAAAGAAAAGGCCAAGCTTTTGAAAGATTTAGGAGTTGATCGAGTCATTGACTATAAAGAAGAAAATATCAAAACTGTACGTTCTTGAAGATTTTGTTGTTTCATTTTTTAGTTTGCACTTGCATAAATGGTGGCCAGAGAGTAACGATGTGGAAGGTGGAAAAATATAATGCACTGTAGCACATCAAGGTTGAAATTTGCTTTGGTTTTACATATAATTGTTTGATTATGTACTCTTCCATTCTTTTTTATTTAACCTACACAAATCCAACTGCTCATGTTTATGTGATAGGAACAATTTCTTTCTTGGTTTCGTGTCCTACCTCTTTAAAGTCATTGATACGATGAATCTACGTTGTAGACATGCCATTATGTGGGGGCCACTTCTCGTTAAAGCTCAATCCTATATAATTTCCTTTTAACATTTTTATCAAAATGGAGGGTCGTTCTCCTGGGGAAGAAGCTTGGTAGGGAAAACACAGTTTCTTGACATTTATTGAGTGAAGATATCTTCAATGTGGATACTCAGAAATAAAACTCCCAAAATATAAAAAGATGAATTCCTTGGATAGTGAAGAAGCGTTCTCTGTAAAGTCCCTCAGATTCCAGAATATCTTGCAATGATAATCGGTCTGACTGCTATGTGGCGAGTGGCCACAATTATTGTCATGGTTTGCCTACTTCTGTTCTAATGTAGAACAAGGTCTACTTCTACTATTTTTTATTTGCCAACCTTTTGGAAGTAAAACCTCTTGGACCTTTGGCGAAAGACTAGATGATTTGAAACAGTTCCTTAAGGTTTATCATTATTTCTAACACATGAATAATTGAGAAACCAAGAACATGTGCAATATTTATACGTGGAATTTAACTAAGCTAAAAATGATATACACATGGAGACACAATAACAGAGCCATGAAGGGGATCACTGTTGAAACTTAATAGATATGGAATCGTATAACAAGTATCCACCAACCTACCAGGCCAGACAAACTCAAGGCATGAGGTTCACACGTAAAACCTAAAAAATAGATTAAGGATCCTCATTAGAGGAAAGCCTTAGGATTTACTACCCATGAAGTTCCATATCAAAATATGAATGAGGAGAAAAAGAAATTCCATGATCTATCATAAAAGGAAATTCCAGGGTTATGTTATATGGTGATTTCCTTGATGTATTCTATGCGAATCGAGGGCCTTTTATTTCAGGAAAGGGAGAGGACATAATGAGATGTCTACAAATGCTTAATTATATGAGTTTTTCCATTGACAACAACATAAATGCTTAAAATCTTCCAAAATTGCTAGCATGTTCTTTCGTGTTTCCAGGTTCTAAAGGCTGAGTTCCCTAAAGGTGTTGATATCGTCTATGAGTCTGTTGGTGGTGAAATGTTTAATCTATGCTTGAATGCTTTGGCAAACTACGGTCGACTTCTTGTGATCGGAATGATTTCTCAGGTTTGGACTTGATGCTGAACATGTATAGTATTTACTTCCATCTTTTGGCATCAGTCTTGATTGACCTATCATATACTTAGACTGCTACTCGTATCAAAGGAAACAAGTTTCTTTATCATTTGATTCTTTGTCTCCAATTCGTTGTTTAACCTCTGATGACAAATTCATCTGATTTTAGTATCAAGGAGAACATGGGTGGAAGCCAAGAAATTATACGGGGTTATGCGAAAAGATTCTGAGCAAAAGCCAGACTGTGGTATGTGATCTATATTTTTTACGTTTCACATGTTAATCGACTGTTATACTCTTAATTTTTTGCTATCAATGAATTGATTGGTGGCCATTTTCCGTTTTCCTTGTTAATATGGTATCTTTGGAAGTAATGTTTGGTTTTAATTTCAGTTCATAGTGTAATGTTTTCAGATATTTTTTTTTTTATTCACTTATCGTAAGTACTAGCAGTATACTTAGCTGCTTGAGTGTATAAATAGTTTACTGTCGTCGTTCATTTTTTTATTTTTGTCCTATATTGCTCAGTATGTCGTTCTCAGTCCATTATCGATGTTTTATCTGCCTTTCTATTACTGTTAATGCTGCTATTGAATGTTCTATTGTCTTTATATATCCTAGCCATTTCACCTAACGTTGTCCTTGGCAATATGACCTGTAATCAAAGGCAAGCTACTTGCCTAGTGGCTTTGTAAAATTGGTTTTCCAAATCAATTTACTCCAAACTGAATAGAGCTCCAAACTGAATAGAGAATCATTCAAGGAAATGATTCCATCTGTAATTAATGTCCATATGCCCGAAATATGACTTGAAGATGTCCCACGTTCCTTTCTGTGCGACTTTGTTCAATTTGAACTTTGTTTTTGTTTTAATAGTATCTCATGATGATTGAATTACGACCAGATGATGTTTGATTTCTTGCGTTGTTTAATGTCTTGATGCCAAATGTTTTCAGACTGGCTTTTTCTTAGTACAATATGCTCACCTCTGGCAGCAGCATCTAGATAAGCTCGTTCGTCTTCACTCCTCGGGAAAGCTCAAGGTAGAATGAATAGTGCTATTTATCTCCATACCATTAGAAATGATCGCCACTCTATGTGGCAATGTGGCAATGTGGCAGATGATATGCTAAGAAATGATAAAGACCAATTAAATGTACAGATATGACACCCATTTTATTGGTTTTATCATTTATTGTCGCATCACAATCATCTCTAATAGACATAAATAGCAACTCAGAATACATTTGCTCGGCACTTTTTGGTTCATATATGCACAGGAAGTTTCGGACTGAACTAATTGACCACAAGTAGTCATAACCTACTGTCATAATTATTCTTGAATCGGATTATTAAACTACTTGGATCATCATGTGCATGTTTGGGACACAAGGAGTTAACAATATAATGACCAATATTACACGTATCTTCACGAGACTTGCTTTATCTCTGTATGACAGGTTGCAGTCGATCCAAAACCATTTTTAGGCATTAATTCGGTTGCTGATGCAGTTGACTATCTTCATTCTGGTAAAAGTGTTGGCAAGGTATTCATTCATTATCACAAGGCAGTTTCCTTCTCTTTCTAATATCTCTTTTTCTTCTGAGCTAATAATTTTGATTGCTATTTACACACTTCAATACCTTTATTGAAAACACTGCAGGTTGTTGTTTGCATTGACCCATCGTATGGTCAACTACTAGCAAAAGTATGAGCACGCTATGTTCAAGGACCTCCCAAAAACTTAGGCCCTGTTTGATTTGGCATTATTTAACTTGGAAATGAAATTTTATCTTCCACCAAAAGGCATGTTTGATTGGAAAAAATTTCGGGCAATTCATTTTCTTGGTTTTGGCTCACGTTTCCAATTCCATGGTTTTCCAGTTTACCCTTTTTTTTTATTGCAATGGAAATAAATTTTATCCCTTTAATGGATAAGTTCCATGTAAAACAAAGCCAAACGAACATCAAAAGATTCAAAATTTCAATATTTTTCACGTAGAAAATTATATTAATTAAAAACAACTAATTGTCAATTTTCAGGAAAACAATTCTAGACAATTCAATTAATTGGAATTCATTTTCTTTCCACTCAAATTTCACTATTGCAATCAAACGGTTCCTTATTTTTTACTTTCGAGAAATAATTATTAGTTGCAAGATTTGTCGAATGTGCAATTTTTCAGCTGTACAAATACTGAAAAGTGAAAACCAGCCAATACAAAACCATAAGAAAAAAAGATGAACTCCAACCTTGAGGGTTCCCCATCACCACGCTCCTAAAGCATCGTGGAAGAGGTAAATTGGGGGATATGTTTCAACAGCTAGAGTACAAAGTTGCCGTACTGGTGTCCATAAAGAGTTCAATTTCAAACCTTGTTAGAGGCAGGATGCAATGGAAACAAATTTTATCCCTTTAATGGATAAGTTCCATGTAAAACATAGTCAAACGAACACCAAAAGATTCAAAATTTCAATATTTTTCACGTAGAAAATTATATTAATTAAACACAGTTAATTGACAATTTTCAGAGAAATAATTCTAGGCAATTCAATTAATTGGAATTCATTTTCTTTCCACTCAAATTTCACTATTGCAATCGGACGGTCCCTTATTTTTTACTTTCGAGAAATAATTATTAGTTGCAAGATTTGGCGGATGTGCAATTTTTCAGTTGTACAAATACTCAAAAGTGAAAACTAGCCCAATACAAAACCATAAGAAAAAAGGATGAACTTCAACCTTGAGGGTCCCTACCACTCCACCCCTAAAGCATCGTGGAAGAGATAAATCGAGGGATGTGTTTCAACAGGCTAGAGTACAAAGCCGTCGTACTGGTGTCCATAAAGAGTCCAATTTCAAACCTTATTAGAGGCAGAAATCGAATCCTCACACTGAGACTGTCAGTTCAGTTGAGACTACTTAACTCATGTTCTTTGCACTACTGAGATATGTCCCGAGGGGCTAAAACCATAAGAAGCACTTACAAGTGTGACTTAATAAAAGGAAATAGGAGAATATACCAGCCACTATTCTGCTTGCCATTGTATACTTTCAAGTATTTTTATTTGAGTGTATGTTTGGTATACCTAGCTGGATTGGATTTTTTCATATATTAAGCTCATGTTTGGTCCCATTAAATTTTAATTTATTTTTTCCTCTCTTTTTATCAACTACACATTCTTTCAATAAAATAATATTATACATAAACCTAAAAACTTTCTTTACTTTTTAACCACATATTATTCAAAAAACACTATTCCAAAATCATTTTTTTTTTCAAATAATGAAGCTCAAACTAGGGCTAAGGTTTTAGCTTTATTTTCTTCCTCATATAGACAAGACAATGCGGTGAATAAGATTTTAGCTTTTTTTTCTTAGATTATCCCGTTCTAAGTGTATGTTTTGTACCCATAAAAATGAGTATGTTTTGTATGTTTTATGTGTTGAATGGTGTGAAAACAATGTTCTAACTTCAGTTTTTTAGCTCCGTGACTCCGTCTATTTCATTCAATTCATATTAATTAATTAATTTTATGATATAATTTTCCACTAAATATTTGACTGAAAAAAAATTAAAAAGTATATAGTCTGTAACGACCTAAATTTTATAATTGAAGTCGCTACCAAAAGTTTTAATAAAGTTTTGCATCGTGACATAAAATTTTGCATAATATTATGTATACTCGAAGTTACACAGATAATTTTACAAATCCTTTATTTATTTATGGATGTATAATAATTATCATTGTATTAACACTAAATTTCGACATAAGTAATGTGACAAATTTCTTTTATAATTATTATAGCTATTCATTTTAATTGAATTTGCATGGAGATCATGAACTAATTTGACAAGAATATTCACTTTTTGGCTAAAACTCCAAATCAACATTATTATTTTTAACTGAAACTTTTAACGCTATAGAAGACTTAACATAATAGAAAAAAGTTCGAATAAAGAAGACCAACATAAATGAAATTAGCTTGAACTTATCAAGTCACCCACATAATTTTCAATTCAAATAACTTTTGTTCCAAATTCTAATGAATCAAAATTTTTCGTCACGTTACATCGGATTTAATTTATTAAGTCTGATGAATCTAAATACAATGATTGCACATCATCGCTTGCCATTCAATCACCCATTCTAATATGTGAGAGAGGTAGGGAAAATGGTGAGTATATGAGAATACTATGTAGAACACGAATATTTTGTACAATCCCGAATAAAAATATTAAATCATGCGTAAAAAATATTATACCGTCATATCATGTACTTAGAAATCGGTAAGAGCTCAATAAATATTATATTTGTGGTACCGGATGACCATAACATATATATCATATCATAACTTTAATTAGCATAATATTTATCAATATGAAGAAATAAATTAAACGGGACAAATTACTTGCACTTCATAATCCTACCTCGTCAGATCAAATAAATTTTTAGAGAGACAAAACCAAAATCATATTCCAACTTTATTTTCCTCTTGCTGCCATATTTAAAAAAATTATATTATATGGTGAAAGAAATCCGACTTGTCTCAGCTGTGATTTCTTAGGGTTCGTTTGATAGACAAAAGTGGAAAGGAATTCCAATTCTATATTAGTTGGAACATAAAAACTCACTAAACTCATAGAAATTTGTTTTCCATGAAAAAAATGCAGTGTAAAGTGGTTGTACCTTGGAATTCGATTTTCATTTCTATGTAGCAATCAAACGGTCAAAGTGGAATTCGTTTTTCTCGAATGTGTCATTTTTCAGGAAATTCATTGCAATCAAACATGCCCTAAACTTTTACTATGGAGAAAACCAGTTGCATAAATGGAAAAATATAAGACAAGTGTCCCGTAGAAAGTGGAAGTCCAATTTACCCAAAACTTATATCCAAGTCAAATAAAACGTCCTGCTCTAACTTAATCCCAACAACCANAATGGAAAAATATAAGACAAGTGTCCCGTAGAAAGTGGAAGTCCAATTTACCCAAAACTTATATCCAAGTCAAATAAAACGTCCTGCTCTAACTTAATCCCAACAACCACGTCTGCCCATACTTTAAGAAGTCAAAAACAAAAGCAATAAAATAATATATAATGACAACTTCTTTAAACTCCAATAACTTAGATTTCGCTACCCCTTCGGAGGTGGTCAAGTTAGCAGAGCAGGTGAACGTGAAGATCGAAGGTCACAAGTTCGAATCCATTGCCATTACTTCCTGTGTCGAACCCATCGCACCGAGCTTGTCTAGTGCAATTTATCTCTCTTGTGTGGTTTGCAGGTTATTGCGCATGGATCGATGTTTACTTACTGCGCATTCACGACTAGCAGTTGCGGGTTCCTACGTCAAAAAATAAAAATAATAATAATAACTTAGAGGTTTCGTTTATCCTAATTAACTTTTTCTCAAACGTAAAATAGATGATTAAATACGAGTTATCCAACGAGTCTAATATTGATATACTTATTTTCGCTCTATAAAAATCTAAATATTTGTCCCAATTAAATTGAATTAATACATATATCACTTTAATCTTTCAATTTTTCTCAAAATATAAATATTGCACCTAGAATAATTAAATTCTATATCATAAAATCTTCGGGGCTCCACAGTCACCATGAAATATAACTTGGAAGTTAACTACCAACACAAGTAATTCAATTTAAGCAAGGGATAGACATATTTAATTGTCTTAAATAATCTGATGCATGTTTGATAGCGAATCTTTTCCATGAAAAATAGAAAAGGCTTTCCTTTTCCACCTTTAACTCTTGTTTGATAGCCAACATTTGACATGGAAAATCTTCCGCGCCTTTTTTCCTACTTTTTGGGAAATTTATTTTCCTAACTTTTTGTTGGGAAAATGAATTCCAGCTTTGGTTGATTTATTTATTTTATTTTATTTGGCAATGGAAATAAATTTCATAACCAATTGTAAAAAAAAAAATTCACTTTAATGGACAATTTTCATATAAAACAAAGTCAAATGAATACTAAACTTTGATTAAAAAATGGCGAAAAAATAGTTTTCGAGCAAATTTTTTTTTTTTTTAAACTTTTGGCAATGGTAACAAATTTCATAACCAATTGTAAAAAAAAAAATTACTTTAATGGATAATTTCCATGTAAAATAAAGCAGAACGTGAACAAAAAGATCCAAAATTTTAAAATTTTTAGGTGGAAAATTATACCAATCAAACACACTTAATTAACAATTCCCTACGACAATTATTTTATATGGAATTCATTTTCTTCCCACCCATTTTTCATCATTACAATCAAACGGACCCTTAGGGAAGTTGACAGGAACTATCTTTCACAAAAGATGAACAATTCAAAAATTAATGGAAAATGCTATTTGTACAAACACTTCTTTACAAAATGGTTTACTCACTCTCACAAAAAATGCGGGCCCCATGTGAATTAAAAAATGGTGGCTGTGTGGTCCCACTCCTATTGTGTGTAGTGAGTAAGTGAGTTTGTAAACCATGTAGTACTTGTAGCATGGTTAATTTCCAATTATGCCTACAGTATGATAACCACTCTGCATAATTCACCCTTAAAACTGGATTGTAATGGAAGAATGTTCAAAGTGTTTATAAAGAACAACGCTACAAGTAGAGAATTTCAACATGATTTTGACAAGATTCCACTATATGATTAGATCCTTCAATTTCACCCCCTCTTCAAGATCATCGTTCATGGTAGTTCATTTTTCAAGAAATCAGTATTGTACTAGAATTACCCTCCCAAATTGCCCTCCCAAGGTAAATTTTCTGCAAGCGATATATGAGATGAAATCGTTATGGACACTTAAATTAAAATAGAAACTTGTAATATTAGATGAATATTTTCTTAAGCACAACAGAATGAAAACATTCATAATTTTAGAACTCTAAACCGAGAAACTACCATTCAGTCTAGATGTTAGTACATCTAAAAGAAACTAATTTTACATAAACTACGAAAAGAAGTCTCTAAAATTATACATGATTATGCATGGAAGATCCTTTTATCAATTCGATCTTAGCCCTTCTACAGGCAGGCCAAAAGAGCTTTATGGGCTATAAACACTTGCTAATGCACATCTTCTAATAGTAATACTGGCTTACATTCTTCACAAGAACTAAGCTTCCTCCCTTCGTAATCTGTCATGTAGAATCTGCATTAAAAACACGCCAAAATTTTAACATATGCCTTAAGAACTGATTTTCTAGTATTTTCTACAATTTCTACAAAAGATGTAACTTACAATGACCATGGTACCTTCGTATTCGGTTTACTTACTGTAGTACAAACACAGAATAATCAGCTGTCACCATCTCCAGTTTCATTGACCCTTATAATGTAAACCTGAAATTTTACAGGTACCAAAAATAACAAGAATGACAAAATCTTCAGATTTAACATATATTAATGAGAAGTAAAATGAATTATTAACAATACCAACATCAATACAATTATAGTTTAGAAGCATAGAAGGAATTTGAGATCAAATTTCCATCAAAACTGACAAAATTAAAACAAAGAAACATATTATTTAACCATTTGACAATTTAATACTAGTAAACCAAGGGGCCAATCATTTTGGCAGTCTAGTTGATAATTATATTTTGGTTCTTCTCTAGTAGTTTAGTTACACTGAATGATCCTGGTGCCAAATGGGTGCCAAATGAGGGAAATTCGAATAGAAAAATCATGTAGGAAACTTCTATGGTGTTTAGTACATTGTCAGAAGAAATAATCAATTGCAAGAATTCATATTCTTTAAAGAGCAACTTTTGTCCTTGTGCCATTTGACTTTTAACGGCATACTTGGTATATTACACTTCACAACACCAAACACTATTAAAGAAAATGAAACTAAAATAATATTCTCTGCATTTTCTAATCCTATTTAATACTGTGCACAAAACACACTCTTTAAGTTTAATCTATGCCATCTGCATAGATAGAAACATCATCATATGCTATCCAACGGACAAAACCTTGTAAGCCTTGTGTTTTCAAACTTGGATGCAAGCAATTTTTGCATTTTACTACCTCCATGGTTTAAGCGAGACACAAACAATTCACATAACCATCAAGAGTAACATTGAACTCCGCAAGATTACCTTAAATGTCGTAGGAGAAACTAACTGGAAAATCAGTGCATCCCCATCGACTAACTCATGGTCAATTGCAAAACCTCTCCATCCACCACTAAGTCCTGCTTTCTGAGCAAGATACTTTGTGGGATGTTCATCGCCCTCTTCATCCACTAGAATGATAGTTTCATCACGAGTTGGAAGGTGAGTTTTGCAAAAGCTCTGTGGAAGACCCTATTGTAAAAATGTAGTATTAAAAATACAGCATGTTCTAAAAACAGTAAACTGAACAAAGTAGCGAAAAATGATTAAGTAGCCACCCAATTTTATTGACCACAAAATATTAACTTATTGTTGCTGGTTCTAAAAACATGTTCCAAGCTGATATAGTTACCAAATACGCTATAAACAACCTCATATTGATGATTCTAAAACTCATGTTCATTACTATCATGGTTCAAGTTTACATAGTTTTTGAGAAGTTTAGTCAAGTTATTAAATTTATTAACCACCCGTCTTAAAATTTAAAAGCATGTTTAATACATAGATTGACCAAGATTTTTACTTCTTTATATTCTAAAATATTGTCAAGTCATACTTACCAAACATGTCTTGGACAAATAACTTTCCTAAATTTAAACTTAGTAGGTTATAAATGGCTTATGATAAATTAGTCAACAACCGAAGGATCATAAACTTCCTGTGATCATGAAAAGCTTTGAAATTGTAGGATATCAGTTGCCAAAAGACAGCCCCCAACTTTTTATAGGGTGGACTCTAGAATACCAGATGGTGTTAGAAAAGAAAAGGCTAAAATCTGGTCCATTATACCATCTATTTTTCGTTGCTGATATATCCTTAGCATTTTTCATTACCCTAACCTCTTTATTATTGACTTCTTTTAAGAGTCGGACATAATATTTTCCTCAACTAACCAGCCAAAATCCACCAGTGACGTGTGATTGAAGCATAGGCTTGATAAAATTAGGAATATCTTGATCTAAACTTGATTGTAGTTGCTCTGCTCTTTCAATAGCATATTGTCGATGTTCATCTGAGGCATAGACTCGATTTAGCAAATCCCTTCTTTGATAGCTAAAAATGAACATCAGAAAACCACAAAAAAAAGGAGGAATCAGTATAATATATACCATTGGACTTGTATCATTTGGAAAATCAAAAAAAGGAAGTGAAGGAACTATGTACAAACCTCCTCCTTGGCAACCCCAATGGTTACTCCAACCTATCAAAACCAAGAGCATTTATTTGAACCTCGTGATGTCATACAAATAAAAGGATTATACTAGAAATGCTCTAATCTGCAAAAAATTGCTAATCCACTCTTTCTCATGTACACATTTTGCTTCCTTAATCTTGTTCATTTTGCTAAGTCTATGTACTAAATATGCTCTAAAGAGCCTACTTTGATGCTACCTAGCATAAATGCATAAGCTAGCTTCAAAAGGGAGTTCAACAAAATCATTGAATCACTTCCTTTACCAATAAAAAAATGGACTGGGATATCCTATAATAATCCTCTTTGTGAAGTAAAAAAACATTAATGTTTTGATTTCTGAAATATCTATATAAATCAGTGAAGAGAACTTGCTAAAAAGTAGAAACAATCATCCATATACAAACTTGGATATTTCCAAAAATAATCACATAATAGTTTCGTTTGAATTTATACACTCGAAATTTTTTTTTAACACCTTCTCATCATGGACATTTTGAAACTTAACAATGCACTTAAATTGTTAGTTTAAAAGTCTTTACTCAAATAACCTGGTCTTTTTTTCCTTTTTTCAACAATTGATTTAAAATCGACGAAATATAGGCTAAATAAACCCCAAAACAAAGTAAATCAACCCTGACTCAAGTTATCAATCTCTACTAACGAAGGTTTTTTACAAGCTATATAGATACGTGTAAGGAATACAATTCTTTAACTGGTTCATCTCTCTGTCATTGGTCCCAGTCTTTTGGTCTAGTTAAGTCTAAAAGCAAAA
>CAIGRR010110045.1:0-13696 GCA_903798365.1 Fraxinus sp. 1973-6204 | reverse complement strand
AAAAAAAAAAATACACGAGTCACGAGCCGAGCGCTCGGCTTGGCTTGTTTTTGGACGAGCTCGGGTACGAGCCGAGCTCGTCCATTTTCACACGAGCCACAAGCTCGGCTCGTGTTGGCATGGGCCGAGCCGGCTCGGCTCGGCCCATTGCCATCTCTAAATACCACAATATTCAATTGCTAAGAATAGACCTCGTAGATAGATTAAACCTCCAGAAAAGTATGGGAAAGCAGATTTGGCAGCTTATGCATTGAGTGTGGCTGACAGTATTGATTCCAACGAAGAGCCTGCTACATATTTAGAGGCAGTCAGTTACAGTGATTCTAGCAGATGGTTGATTGCTATGTAGGATGAGATGGAGTCATTCAATAAAAATAATACTTGGGATTTGGTGAAATTGTCTAAGGATAAAAACGTTATTCGCTGCAAGTGGGTGTTCAAAAGGAGGGAAATGACATAAGGGATTGAAGATGCAAGGTATAAGGCCAAATTGGTAGCAAAAGTCCACAGTCAAATTCAAGGTGTTAACCTCAATAGTAAAATTTTTTATCTCAATTAAAACTTTACTTGGGGTTGTAGTTAAGAATGACTTGGAGGTTGAGCAGATGGATGCCATACATCATTATTGCATGGAGAACTTGAAGAATGCATTTACGTGCAACAACGAGAGAGTTTTATAGTTTCTGGAAAGGAAAACTATGTGTGCTTGTTAAATAAGACTTTGTATGGACTAAAACGGTCACTGAGATAGTGGTATAAAAGGTTCAATTCATTCGTGACTACTTATAATTTCCTTAGAAGCAATTATGATAGTTGTTCTACTTCAAAAAGGGAGATGATGGATCAATTACATATTTGTTGTTATATGTTGATGATATGCTTATAGCAACTACGGATGAAGCAAATGTCAAAAAAGTGAAAGCTCAGCTTTGGGAGGAGTTTGAGATGAAAGACTCGGGTGCAGCAAAGAAGATTCTTGGAATGGGAATTTTGAGGGATATGGATGCTTACAAATTGTATTTGACTTTGAAGTGGTACATTGATAAGGTGCTTTAAAAGTTTAATATGTTGAATGCTTAGGTTGTCAGTACTCCCTTAGCTGTTCACTTTAAATTATCATTTGTCTTATATGAAGACATTGATTATATATCTCAGGTTCCTTATTCCAGTGCAGTTTGTTCGTTTATATATGCTATGGTTTGTACAATACAAGATTTAGCACATGCAATTAGTAGATACATGACAAATCTTGTCACGGAACATTGGATAGTAATGCAATGGATATTCAGATACTTAAGGGGCTCTTCTAATGCTTGATTGCACTTTGGTAGAAATACAGATGGAGTAATTGGATATGTGGATTTATATTATGTAGGGAATCTTAATAAGATGAGATCATATGCTGGGTATGGGTTTACTCTTGGAGGCTCTGCTATCAGTTGAAAATCTACTTTATAGAATGCAATAGCTTTGTCTACAACAGAGGCAGAGTACATGACCATTACAAAGGCACATGTAAGGAAGCTATGTGATTAAGATGATTGATTGGTGAAGACTTGCAGATTTCTACTATGTATTGTGATAGTAAGAGTGCTATTTTTTTAATGAGGATTAGATGTTTCATGAGAGGACCAAGTACATTAATGTGAGGTATCATTTTGTGCGTGATATAATTTTCAGTGGTGATATTGTAGTGAGTAAGGTTGATACCAAGAATAATCATGTTGATACGATGACAAAATCACATTCCATTGTTAATTTTGAGTATTTCTTGAACTTAGTTGGTGTTTGTCATTGATTTAGTCCACTGGGACTTGTTTGGAAGATGTGTAGTGGTGTTTACTTGGAGATGTGTTTTTTGAATTCTTTGTGTTAAAATTTGGTTCAATGTGGATATTTGTTGTGGTGTGACCCAAACTCCTTTTAATTTGGTGTTTAGTTGGATAAAGGAAATTTATGGAATTTTGGTTTGATAGTCCTAATTGATAAAGATCAAATTTCATCAAGGATTGTGAGTTTGGCTTGGAAAAGAACTTTGAGATGAAGAAAAACTTTGGAGGTATTATTTACCGAAAGTGGACGCTGCGTCGTCAAGGTTGCTGCACCGCAGCTCCCGTACAACTAGATGGAGAAGATATTGGTGCAAGTTTTATTTCTTTCTCTACATCTATATTCAAAACCCGGTNTACAACGAGAGATCGAAGAGCAAAATCAAGAGAATAAATTCATCGCGGGATTCAAGATCAAAGTAAAGATTGGAAGCAGAAGAAGACATTGGCGCAAGAGTTTATTCTTTTTCATATTTATTCCAATAATCCGGTGATATATTCAAATTTATTTATTTGTTTTTCTTTTTACATTATGTGTAACTAAACTCTAAATTAGTCTTTTGTGACCCTTAATTCTTTAATCCAAAATTTATGTGGTTTATACTTTCATGTGTTGGTTTTATTATGAGTTTAATGCATTAAATTACCCGATCAATAATTTGATGATTTTGTGAGTCTCTAACGAATCGAGAGGTGAGTTTAAGATTTAGACCGTATAATAAAACCCGGTAAAGTAGTATAACGTGTAGAGATACATATACTAATTATTATGGTCGTTATAGGAATTCTTAGAATCATAATTCGTTTAACTAAGGATACTTCGCATAGAGATATGTAATTGACTTAGTTAAATAGATTCAATGAGAACTTGAGAGGTGTAAATTGAATACCATAGACGAATTCGACTGAACACTATATTATGTTAGAATCTTGAATTAGGAATTAAGGTGATCATTAGATGAACTTGTTTTGCTCTAATATTCATTACTCATTCGAATATTTATTAAATCAGTGTTTGCAATTTTTTTATTACTTTCCATTAGTTCACAAGCAAGGAAAACTATTCACAAACATTATGATTCTTTGTTTTCCTTTTATCAAATAGGAGTTAGGAAAAATAGATTAAGATTAAAGTATAGTCCTCGTGGGAACGATAATTCAGATTCAAAAGTCCACTATATTACTTGTTACGATATCGTACAATTGCGATATAAAAGCGCAACAGAAATAAAAATCAGTTTGTGGAAATAATTTAAATAGTTGAGGAAGTCAATTAGAATAGTCCCTCCATTTACCATTTTGATCTAAGCTGAACATCCAATGAATACCATTGTTTATTGTAGATAGGCATTATGTTATCCCATTTAAATGCTCGTATCTAAATACTCTTATTTTGGCAGCTACTGCTTGCGAGTATTTGGTAGATTGTGTTGACAATAAAGAAGCCTATCCCGTTTTGCTGCCTGTGCAAGCACCCGTATTCTTGGGCTTCCACTTGGTCCTTTTGAGATGGATGAGGTTGTAGGTGAGCCAACCATTATAGGAGAAGACGGTGCCTGATTACTACTACTTGTGAAGCAGCAGGTGGTTTCTGATTTCCCTCAATAGATATCTCTGTGTACATTTGTTGAGTCTGTGAACGCTGCTGAGAAAGATTTTTGATTGATGATGCTGTCGATGATGGAGCTCGTAAGGTCGATGTTCTTACAACAAGCATTACCCAAAGTTGTTTGAGGAGACGAATACAGAAACACAGTTTAATTACTTCTCCACCAATGTGTTTGGCCGTTTTGGATTGAGATTTTTGAAATACAGTTTGTTTTTGGAAAAGGAATTTATGGAAGCGTAATATGTACAAGTTTTAAAGTATCAGTTACAATAGTCTTATGTGAGTAATTCTTGGAGAAAGTATAAATGTATTCATATGTACTACACAGTATTTTATATATTTATTCAACTTTGTAATATATACGGAATTGTCATTTTTATTTCCGGTATATGTGATTTTTTTCCCATAAAAATATTAGTTTGTAAGCTGATTTTTATAATTTGAAGTTCTCATATTGCCTAAAGTGATTGTATCTCGTGAGAAGAGTGTCGGAGTGCGTTAACACTCGTGCATGACTTTATCATTGTAAGGAGAAAAAATTGAACTCTTGCCTCCATTAAAGAATCATTTTCTACATTTCTCCTTTTCATATAGTTGGTTCTGGTAAATCAAAACTCTGTCCGATTTTTAGTATATAAAATGTTGTTAGAATGTAATTTGAGCACGAATTTTACCAAAGAAATTAACACTTCTTAACATGGAAGGGTGGGAAATATATATAAAAATTGGTATTGATCTTTTGACATCAACATGTTTTATTACAAAAGTATCATATTTTTTCTTCAAGATTCAAAGACATACAACTATATTAGAGTACCAATATTCACCAATCTCTTCTAGCTTAATTTCTAATGAACGGAACAATTTCCATTCAGTTTATGGTTTCATTATATCGATGGAACTAGGAAAGTTAATTAAGATAAACATCCGATGGTCCCAATCTAGTAGCATTAACATAATCTTGGGGACAATGAGCAGGTATTCCTGCAGTTAACAAGCCAATCACCCTAAGTAATCGAAGAAGACCACCTTCTTTGTAGTCTGCTCCTCCTATATGTGGAATAATAAAGCTTCTTATTAGCTCCCAGAGGGCATTTATGATCTTCGGGATAAGCCATCTAAGAGAGAAATAATTCTTGTCTGGCTCTTCAGCTACAATCTGTGTAAAAATCACATAAAAAGATTCCTAACTAATCAACAATGAAAAGAATTTCGAAGATATAACTACTATATATGTAACTGTGTAATTCTAGGATGACTTGATCGAAATAATGACTAGAATTTCGAAACAGGTATAAAATAATATAATTGTGACGAAATAAGGTTGAGAGATAAGTAGTCGAGAAAGAATAGAAACTTACTTTTCCTTGGTAGAAGCTATTATAGTAAACGCAAGTGCCCAGATGCTTGAAGAAGAAGGTGGAATCATCGTAAGGCAATCTAGGAACCAAATCAAAACTGTAAACAAGCCTGTAATAATCAATGTTGTAATTTCTTAATTGTTCTTTCAAGAATTCTCCAAAATTTTCATCTCCTACTCTTGGCTGACCAAATGTATAAATTCCGTCTAATCTTTCAAGCAACCATGTCTCCTTATGGAATGCCAAAATTGCTGGAAATAAAATTGCCAATGCACCACCCAAGCTGTGGCCAGTAATTATAAACTTCGCCGTTTCACTTTTCTGCAGAAGTGTTTTCAGTATCTTCCTAATGGCATAGTAGGCTACTTCTTGTTTCTTATCTGCCGCCTGTTCTAGAGGCCAGCCCTCATTCTTTTGCAGACCTAGAGCTTTCATAAATCCGCCGTGCACCTTTCCGAGGCCTTCAATATCGTACCTGTTGAAGACACAGTTTAAATAAGTAAATAAATGTGCATCGTCCCTATCTGCTTTAGATTTTAGATAAAATAGTTCAACATAATATTAAAACAACCAAATGTGTTGATAATAAATTTCATTATTCACCCATTTATGCAAATTATGCACTTGCAACACATTGATGAGAATAAACTTGTGCATGCGAGTGTAGGAGCTTGTAAATATTCATTCTAATAGTTTAAACTTTTAGGTAAGGTAGTTGAATTTGGTATTATATTTAAACTTTTAGGTAAGGTAGTTGAGTTTGGTATTATAGACTACAATGCTTAGATTGACCTCTCGTTTTTTCATTCTTTGTAAATTCTACAAGGTCAGACCTTTAATAAAACTAAATTTAGCTTGAATGAGCGGTTGTAAATTAATTAATATGTTGCCTCGTTAATAGTTAAAAGTTCTAGATGATGATGTTAAACAATACCAAGACAAATCGAAGTCGGTAGACCAAGCATTTGCATCGAAGGCTTCGGTGCCTCTGAAAGCGATGACGACTTTATCATTTTGGTCATTGAACATGAACGCTTGTGTTGTAGCTTTCCCCTGATAATCTACCAAAATTCAAAAAAAAAGTTAATTTTGAATATAATTGCAAAAATTAATTTCACAAAATAAAAAAGAATGATTTAAGATCATAAGTAATAGGTCAGATGATCACCATTCCAAAAATTGTAGGACCCCAAAAAATCCATCTGTGGGGAGGAAAAAAGAGAGGAAAGAATTAGATGTACAATAATCTTAATGTTTCTATTCTTCTCTATTTTTTAATCTTTTGTTATTGGATTTCTTTCCATAGCCAAACCATGGAAGGCCGAGTTTTAATTTTGGAGAAGCAATAATTTTTGCCCACAAAACTCGAAATAATCTTAGTCCCACAAAAAGGAAAGCAATACTATTAACTATGGTCTACAATGGCTAAAAGACTATGTAAGCTTAGTACAAACAATTTTATATTTAGTCTTGTTAGGGAAAATACAAAAGAAAATTATAAATACTGTTGGAGTTACATAAATAGAATAATAAAAAGAAACATTATGACAAACAGAGAAATAATAAAATAGAGGAAATATGATTGTTGATTTAGTGATGTTATTGAAAGGAACTGAGATCTCTGTTGCACACATTTTCTTTAAAACAGATTCGCCCCCACTATGGTACAAGAAGATTGATGACGTTGGTCTCATATAATGTAATGGTTGAAAGTAGTTTACCAACTCCTCGTCCCTTCTTTAGGCGAAAGTAATTTTTATCAATTTTTTTAAGTAAACAAAACAGGAACTTATATCTTGGGATTGTTTTTAAAATCTTATATTTTAATGGTCAATGAACATATTTTTGTCATATTGTTCATTAAATATGCAGGTACGTGAAAATCATGTAAAATGTTAGAAACAAAATTTAAGCACGTGAAGTTTTTGAAAGGCATTTAAAATGTTAGAAACAATGAAGAATTTCTATTGTACCTTCCAATAGTCCGTGACTGTAGATTCAATGTAAGCCTTGTTCTCGTAAGATACTTTAGCAGCCATCATAGAAAGTGAAGCATAGTATCTTTTATCTCCTTGTTTTATCTTGTCGTCTAATTCTCGACGATTATCGACATGTCCGACAATTGACATGAAACTCGCAGCGGTTTTTTCCGAATATATTACTTTTCCTGAAAATCAAAATAATTGGTACTTCTAATTTGAAATGACATTACAAAAAGTATTCTTACTTTGAATTAAACTATTTCACAGATAGACAATATTCATTTTGATTTTCCACGTAAACAATTTTTAATTACGTAAAGACGAAATTTGATATCAAATTTGTCCTTAAAACATCAGACTTCCTCATTTAAAAACATAAATTGGTAGTTGTAGATCTATTTATTAAGAAAAATGCTAAGTGTACATAATTATTGTACATAACCCTCACATGGGGTGGGGCC
This sequence comes from Fraxinus sp. 1973-6204, assembly GCA_903798365.1. NCBI lineage: Eukaryota > Viridiplantae > Streptophyta > Magnoliopsida > Lamiales > Oleaceae > Fraxinus > Fraxinus sp. 1973-6204. The sequence goes on along the minus strand of CAIGRR010110045.1, from coordinate 6,454 downwards.
CCCAAAGCTTGAAAATTCAATTCTCCTTTGGATTATAAGTCAATTTTGGCTCTAGTACGAGGTAATAATTGCTCTCCGTCCTGTATTAAAAATCTTATATGATTGTTTGTAGAATTCTTACTTAAAAATCTAATCTAGGCTACCAAAACGCAATTGAAAATTATCTTCTCCCTCTACTTGATGTCTCCTTGAAAACAAAGTAGAAGCCTAAAAATCTCCTTGTACTCATCTATAATTGCCAGTAAGATATCATATTTTCTTTCAAACTAATAATTATCTACCCTAAGTTTGGTCCACTACAATTTTTTACTATTGATTCACCGCCAATTGTTCATTTCTTCATCTCCATAGTATTTATCTCGCCTACTCACCAAAAAATATAAAATGAAAAGTGCCCCTCAATTAATCCCACACAGACACACACCATCCGGATCATTATACACGACTTATCATGAATGCAGTGGCACCGGACCTTCTAATTCTCTGTAATAAGGAAATGCTGAGTTCGAAAATAAGCAGCATCAAGGCAGGTGGGGGCGCAGCACAAAATACTGTTGCATAAGATAAAACATACAGATACACACATGTTTATACAGAGTACTAGATAAGTATTGACAACAATCAAGAAAGAAAGTATAATAGAATTGATCTCCTAGGTATGATAAAAACTTCCCACCGTTGATGTGACATAGAGAACCGTGTGTATGATTCTGGTTGTAGAGAACCATAAGTCCATAAGTAAGGCTGTAGATAACCATACATAAGGTTCTCTTGCCATGTTAGCAATGAATTTTTTTTATCCTGCCTCATATGTTCAGTATATTGTTTAGTATAATTAAACCAAACATGCTCGAAAGAAAATATAATTACCAAGTAAGAAGTTGAGTACGAGACTCGATAAACTGCCATTGCTCGACAGAAGATTTAACCATTGCTCAACCAAAGAACCAAACCATGCCATGGGTTTCTCTACTGCTAGCAAAAGCTTCTGCACCAAGATAGAAAAAAAGATCAGCCATCTACGCTTGAATGGCTCAGGCCGTTTCCCCTCTGGGCAGTCGATAAATTTTCTCTTCCCGATGTCATCGGAAAATAAGATGCGAAAGACATCAAACAAGCCAGCTTCCTCTGGCTTTAACAGCATATAATCACTACAGAAAGACTTGTTGCATTCGGAAGCCATAGCTTTATAGTGCAGGAAAAAAGGCAGATGAGATAGTTAGAAGAAATAAGTTGTCCTGGGATATATATAGAGTATATAATTCCTTGGAAGTCAGGAGTAAAATTCCACTGTGTGTGACTTGTTCTTGTTAAAAACGTTTTAAGTATTTCATAATTACTGTCTCAAGATTAGAAAAGTATTATTCTTACTATGTTATTAGGTCAAACCGAGTAGTGGAACTTTTCGTGAGAACACTTCACATTTTCTTTCTTTACTTGTTTTGATATTCCTGTATTTTTGTTTCTTTGATTGTTGCTTTATTTGTTTAGGACGAGGTCTACAATTTGTTCTAGTTATTAAGATAAAATTTAAGATCGTGACTTATAGGTCAGATGATCACTGTTCCAAAAATCGTACGATCCCAAAAAATCCATTTGTGGAGAGGAAAAAAAGAGGTAAGAATAAGACGTACAATAATCTCAATATTTTTATTCTTCTCTATTTTTTAATCTTTTGTTATTGGATTCTTTCCATAGCCAAACCATCGAAGGCGGAGTTTTTATTTTGGAGAGGCAATAATTTTTGCCCATAAATCGCTATCTACGCTTGAATGGCTCAGGCCGATTCCCCTCTGGGCAGTCGATAAATTTTCTCTTCCCGATGTCATCGGAAAATAAGATGCGAAAGACATCAACCAAGCCAGCTTCCTCTGGCTTTAGCAGCATATAATCACTACAGAAAGACTTGTTGCATTCGGAAGCCATAGCTTTATAGTGCAGGAAAAAAGGCAGATGAGATAGTTTGAGGAAATAAGTTGTCCTGGGATATATATAGAGTATATAATTCCTTGGAAGTCAGGAGTAAAATTCCACTGTGTGTGACTTGTTCTTGTTAAAAACGTTTTAAGTACTTCATAATTATTGTCTCCAGATTAGAAAAGTATTACTTACTATGTTATTAGGTCAAACCGACTAGTGGAACTTTTCGTGAGAACACTTCACATTTTCTTTCTTTACTTGTTTTGATATTTCTGTATTTTTGTTTCTTTGATTGTTGCTTTATTTGTTTAGGACGAGGTCTAAAATTTGTTCTAGTTATTAAGATAAAATTTAAGATCGTGAGTTATAGGTCACATGATCACTGTTCCAAAAATCGTACGATCCCAAAAAATCCATTTGTGGAGAGGAAAAAAAGAGGTAAGAATTAGACGTACAATAATCTCAATATTTTTATTCTTCTCTATTTTTTAATCTTTTGTTATTGGATTCTTTCCATAGCCAAACCATCGAAGGCGGAGTTTTTATTTTGGAGAACGTTATTAAAAACGGGTATTTAGCGATGATAATATTAGCCCCATTAAATGGAAAACAATACTATTAACTAGGTTCTACAATGGCTAAAAGATTATGTGAGATTATTAGGAACGATTTTATATTTAGTCTTGTTAGGAAAAATACAAAAGAAAATTAAAGATGCTGCTATAAAATAATGGAAAAAAATATTTCAACAAATAGAGAAATAATAAAATAGAGGAAATATGATTTTTGATTTAGTGGCGGTAATGAAAGAAACTAAGGCATATGTTACATATAATTTCTTTGAAATGGATTTGCTCCCATTGTGATGCAAGAGGATTGACGACATCTGTTTCACAGGATATAACGATTGAAATTAGTTGATTAGCACATCATCGCTACTTTAGGTAAATTGAGAATGCTTACACTCTTGAAAGCAAAGAGAGAAGAGAGAAAATTAGAGAGATGAGATAACTCTCAAAGTTTGGTGTTTGAAATAAAGATGAGAACACATCCTTGTATAGTATTAGGATGAAAAGTGGTTTCAGTTTTTCATTAATTTGCATTAGCATAGAAATTTACAATATCCATTAGAGTTTTGTAACCGGCAATTCAATTGGAAAAATTAGAGAATTGAAATATATTAAATTTGTTGTTATAGTTGTCATTTACTTCATTCTTCTCTAAATTTTTTTTCCAACAAGTCTATGTTTGGTTTTGCTGAAAATTAAGTTTTGAATAAATTTTAATAAAAGCTGATTAAATCAGTAGTTGAAAAGTTTATAAAAATTGTGGGTGCATGGTTAAAATTAATTGTTGACTTTAAACTTAAATTTTTATTTTTTTTTTAACTAAATAAAATAGGAACTTATATTTTATAACCATCGTGTGGTTCGAGAATTGTCATATAAAACTAACGCGGTTATCTTATGATTGTTTTTTAAAATCTTATATTTTAATGGTCAATCAACATAGACATCATTAAATGCGCAAAGTTTTTAAGCACGCAAAGTTTAAGCACGCAAAGTTTTTGAAAGGCATGTAAAATGTTAGAAACAATGAAGAATTTTAATGTACCTTCCAGTAGTCTTTAGCAGCCATCATAAAAAGTGAAGCATAGTATCTTTCATCTCCTTGTTTTGTCTTGTTGGACGATAATTAACATTTTCAATAATTGATATGAAACTCGTTGTGGTTTTGTTTGGATATATTATTTTTCCTGAAAATCAAAATATTTGATACTTCTAATTTGAAACGTCACTACACAAAATATTATGATTTCGATTTAAACTATTTCATTCATAGACAATATTCACTAAGGTTTTCCACAAACAATTTTTTAATTAAGTAAAGACGAAATTTGATTTCAAATTTGTCCATAAAACATCAAACTTCCTCATTTAAAAACATAAATTGATAGTTGTAGATCTATTTATTAATTTAATTTTTTTTTTCCTTTTAAAGTTCATAAATTTTGTTAAAGGTATAATTAATCAGGATTTTTCTTAGATAAGGAAGCACATAAAATTGTCCAACTACCCCCATTAAAACTTATCAAAGCTATGCCAGGTGGAAAACTTAATTATTTTGTGGTACACAATGCAATCAGCTAAAGAGACAAATGTATAATTTCCAAAAATTATCAATGCGCTATCCCATATCTACAGTTATCAAAACTTAATCACTTTTGCCCAAAGTTTGAATATTCGTTTTGTTGTGGTTTGATCCAAATTCCTTTTAATTTATTGTTTAGTTGGACAAAGGAATTTTGGTTTGATAGTCTTAATTGATAAACATCAAATTTTATTAAGAATTTAAAATTTGGCTTGAAAAATGACTTTGAGATAAAGAAAAGCTTTGAAGGCATTAATTAACAAAAGTGGACCCCGCGGCACCTGCAACCGGATGGAGAAAGATGCCTGGAGCTAGGCAAGGGGGGGCGTGGCGCCGATGCCCAAGTTATAAAAAAAGCACTTATATATTCCACATTGTTGTATCATTGCATTACATTCAACATCTTGAGAGTTAGAGAGCTTATATTTCCGTTAATTGTATTAGGATCATGATATTGTAAACACAATTACTATTGATTATAATAAATATCTCATTCTCTGCTTGTAGTTTTTTCTAATCTTGGGTATCCACATACCTCTTGGTGTTATTGTTTTTTTCATTATTATCGTTATCTTGTAATCAGTTCACAGGAAATTGGTATCAGAGCAATGTTGATTTTTCGCATGGCAATGATGAAATATGATGTTCCGTTATTTGATCGAAATACGAGATTTACTTTATGGCAAGTGAAGATGCAAATGGTTCTTGCGCAGATGGATTTGGAGGGAGCCTTGTTTTGCTTTGATAAGATACCTTCATCTTGGACAAAGGTTGAAAAATAGTTTAGGGATCAGAGAGCTCAATCTCAAATTCATCTACATCTATCCAATCAAGTTCTTTAGGATGTTCTACAAGAGAAAAGTGCCGCTGCAGTGTGGTTAAAGTTGCATCAACTTTGTATAATAAAGAATTTGACCAACAAGTTACACTTGAAACAACGCTTGTACTTTCACCGGATGTCTGAAGGTACATCATTGGATGATCATTCATCTATGTTTAAAGAGATCGTAGTTGATTTGGAGACATTGGAAGTTAAGTATGGTGAGAAGGACTTGTCGCTAATGTTGTTGTGTTCGTTGCAGCCATCATATGTGAATTTAGAGATACTATTCTCTGTAGTCGCGATACTCTCACTATAGAGGAGGTCTATGACGCTTTACTATCTAAAGAAAAGAAGTGGCATCATGCAAGAGGATATGGGAGTCAGGCTGAAGGCTTGATTGTTCGTGGAAGAAATTAAGATAGGAATCTTGATAGAAATATGCGGGGCAGATTGAAATTCTGACATGTAGAGAAAAACATGTCATTTTAGTAAGAAGAAGGGGCATATTAGAGCTTATTGCTATACTTTGAAAAACAAAAACAAGGCTGCTGGTGTTATTGATAAAGGAAAGCAACCCGTAAATACAGAAGAGCGAAGTGTTTGAGACCTTCAAGTAGTGGAAAACAATGATAGAAAAGCATACTGGAAAGCAGGTGAAACTTCTATGCACTAATAATGGGTTGGAGTTTTGTTTAAATGAATTCAATAGCTTCTGTAAGGTTGAAGACATCTTGAGACAATTGACAATGCCTGAAACTCCTCAACAAAATGGTGTGGCAGAACGGATGAATAGAACCTTAATGGAAAATATTCGTTGTATGTTTTCAAATTTTGATTGCCTAAGACTTTTTAGGCTGAAGCTGGTACTACAACTTGTTTTCTAATTAATCACTCACCTTCAGTTGCTATTAAGAAAAAGACACCAGAAGAGCTGTGGTTCGGTAAACCTTCTTGTTATTCTGATTTAAAGATTTGTGGGTATCTTGCTTATACGCATGTAGATAATGGGAAGTTAGAGCATAAGTTTAGAAAGTTTATTTTTCTTAGGTGTAAATCAAGTGTGAAGGGATATAAATTGTCGTGTCCTGAGACAAGAAATCTAATGGTTAGTAGAGATGTGGTATTTGATGAAGTTGCTATGGTTTATGGTTCACCTCGTGGGAATTCTGGTGAAACAGGCAAACAAAATCATTCAATTCAAGTAGAGTTGGAAATTGGTCAAGGGGAACAATTAAAGGTTTCAAAATAGTCTATTTCAGAACAGTCTAGTTTAGAGATGACGACAGTAACACTTTGCCTACACCACCAACAATACCACTAGAGGTGGCAAATGAGCCGAGCGGCTCGTCGGCTCGCCTTCTCGGCTCGTACTGTTCACGCCCACGAGCCGCTCGGGCTCGTAAAAAATTGAGCCCGGGCCCGAGTCGAGCGGGCTAGGCTCGTCACTGTGGACGAGCCGGCTCGTGGGGCCGAGTCACTGTAGACGAGCCGGCTCGTGGGCTCGTCCAACACGAGCCCACGAGCCAGCACGTGGCTCGTGGAATTAAACGAGCCACGAGC
>CAIGRR010110025.1:0-20288 GCA_903798365.1 Fraxinus sp. 1973-6204 | reverse complement strand
ATTTTGAAAAATATAGTTTAGTCCCTAATTTTTGAATTCTAAACTTTATATCCCTGATTTTTTACAATTTCCCATTTATCATCCCTTGAGCTACAAATGGGTCTATTTGCAATGGGCTATAATTTGGGCCATCAAATATTTCTAGTCTCGATCAAGACCAATATTTATGGATTCTTCTTTCATTTCTTGCTTTGGAATGGCTACTTCGTCATAGTCGAAAGATTAATCAATTAATTCATTTATCATTATCAACATGTCGATATTAGCACTATTGATACATAAATGTTTCCTCCAAAAAGACTAAGAGAGTGGTGACGCCGTACGAAAGGACATGATGAGAATAACAGAACAAAATACTTTTTTTTTCATTTATTTTTCAATGTTTATTTTAAAAACTAACACGTGATGAATATATATTAAGCAAGTAAACAAATAAATTCTCTTATTTGAAGAATTGTATAGAGATTCTTCACCTAAATCATGTCAATTAACATGAACATGGGGTGTGGATGTTTACGTTTTTTGTGGTCCTTTTGATTGGATGCAAATTTCATTCAAATGCATGTGATTTTAACATTATTAATAGCAACATGTGAGAGGGACATATGTTTGGTCCACCTATTTCCTAAATTATTAAATATGTCTTTTTTAATTGATTTCTTATTATTTTTAGATATGCACTCTTCATATTTATTTAAATAATTATTTCATAATATTAAATAAACTAGTAATAAATGTAAATTTTGATTATAGTTGTCGAGAAGTCTTACATGGTGATTTTGAGATTTTTCTTGCATAATAGAAATAGGAATCAATTATGTATTATCCTAAATATGAAGAGGATTAATTTGTTTTCTACATCGAACATGACTTGTATCATTCAATGTGTTATATGAGTTAATTTATTAATGTCTCGTATAGAAAGAAGAATATAGTTAATCAATTTCTTTATTCTTCCGAAGAAGTGGAATACCATCTAGTAAATACATTCGATTCATACAAAGTTGTTGGTATGTGAAGATGCCGATTCAACTCTTGTCACGATAGCATGCCAAGAAAGAGACACATACATGATCATGATCGAACTATGTTCCGCGCTCAGTCTATTTTAATTTATTACTTATATCATCAATCAAAAAATCTTGACATGAACGAAAAGTTGGATAAGTTCCAATTTTTTAAAGTTCATATTCTATCACACGTTTTTCTTTAAAATAATTCTACTTGTAAATTCAATTTTTTATTTTATTTTTTAATCATACGTTCTTCAAAAAGCACTATTTCGAACCCTATTTTTCCGTGAGACAACGCCTTAAATTTGATTGATTTATCAATGAGATTAGGGGCCACAATTTATTTTTAGCATTTAAAGAAATACTGACAAGTCATAGTAAAATAATAANCGTTCTTCAAAAAGCACTATTTCGAACCCTATTTTTCCGTGAGACAACGCCTTAAATTTGATTGATTTATCAATGAGATTAGGGGCCACAATTTATTTTTAGCATTTAAAGAAATACTGACAAGTCATAGTAAAATAATAAATCATTTTATATCAATAAACCACGTGTTTCGCTACTTGTAGAGAGCCACCAATAATTCACCTTAGTACGTTCATAAGGTCATTAACGTTCAAGTTCACATAGGGTTTTCGATGAGAAAGATGGTCGAGTCTCCTTTATTTATTTGGATATAAAGAAGAAAGTGAAACCAACTTTATTTATTTATTTTTTTTCTAGGAAGTTGAACGTGAAAGAAATGAGAAAAAGATTGTGTACGTGCGACGGGCAAGAATCTTTATTTATTTATTTTTCAGAGTATCAAGCCTATGGTGCCTAAAACAAGTTATAAATAGTGAATTAGGTTTCATTTTACGAGAATTGTGTATTATTTCGTAATCAATTACTTTTTAACTCTAAACAACTTAGGTTTGTTTGATAATATTTTTGAAAAGTCAAAAGTTGTTTCGAAATTAAATACTGCTTCTGAGTTTTTTAATAATTCTTTAAAAGTATTTTGTCTCGCTACAAGAGATTTTAGAGAAATTTGATTTAGTGCGACTTTTTGAAAAGTTTTTCTACATAAAACAAAACCCTTGTCAAACAGACATTTGGTTAAAAAAAAAAATTTTTATGTAGGAATCCGCAGTCGCTACCCGTGAGTGTGCACTGGGTAAGCATCACTCCATGTGCAGTAGTCCGCAAATCACACGGGAGAGATAAACTGCACTAGGCAAGTTTGGTGCGACTGGCTCAATCGAGGAAGTGTTGGCAGGAGATTCGAATTTGTGACATTCGGTATCCTCGTTCACCCGCTCCACCAATACGGCCACCCCGAAGATGTTAAATTTGGTTTAATACAAAGAAAAGCTTTTAAATGTTTTTCGACAATTTTTAGAGACATTGATTTTGGAAGCCTAGGACTTCGACCCCACTTACATTTTTCTACTTTTTAATTTTCAATTTTTTCGTAATTGACCAATACACATTTTAATTGTTGATCAACATGTGTAGAAGATCTCTTTCAAGTAGGGTTAAAGATATTCTTATATACAACTTTCTTATATCTCTATGAAAGATATAAATATATAAAAACAATGAACATTCAATAAAAGATCATAAAGAACATAGGGGTATGTGTATATTTCTTCCCTATTGAACTTCACACTGCCAAAAATATGCTAAATCTTGCTTTCAACCCCTTGAAAATAAAGCAAGTCACAATTTATTCAAATTTCGATCAAGTAGCTGAAGGTATATAATAGTTAGCAAAGAATTTGAGAACCGGAAAAATCAAATCAGTTTTCGAATGAAATTGATATTGTCATATTAGCTATGAAAATTTTAACCCAACATAATATCAAAATTATAATAAAAGAGATGAAAAGGGTCGACAAGTTTCGAGTGTTCGATTGTCACTTCGAATATTCTATAATTGCTTCGCCATTCTCCTCTTTCTTTTCTAACCCGAGATGTCAATGTGCACGTACTCATGTGTTTTCTTATAATAGAGTCTAACTTAATAAAAAATACAAGTTGAACATATATAGGGTCCTGTGAAACATAACATTTCGCGTCCAAAAACTTAACAAAAACACCTTTGAAGTTTCTACTTAACAGATATTTACGCCTCTCAAAACCTGGTATTCTAAGTCGCAAAGAATAACATCATATAAAACACACCAAGATATACTATCATCATCATCCTCAAATTGACGTGGATACATTGATAGATTTCCAAAGTCAATAAAAATGACATCGCTTATAGTACATCATAAAAGCATCTTCGATGCATTGCATCCCAACATCGTCCACCCCAAGCTATAGAAAAACTCATAAAGAGCCTAGATCTAGTTGGAGAAACATGTAATATTAAGGTAAGACAAACACTAAATATTTTACTTGCCATACCAAAATACTTGTATAATACTTCATTTTGTAAATTTCTTTTAAATCAAAATTACGATCCATTAGATAAACTACTTTGATTTCTAATAACATTTTTCGTACATTGAATTAAAGAATAAGAAAACACTCGTATTATATTTTGTTTGGTAATTTTTTTTTTTTTTTTTAAAGAAAAAAAACTCCAATTCATTAACTACTTCTATTTTTAATAATACAACCTCAAGAAATTAATTATGAAACCTAAATCTTAATTAGGAGTATTATTTTACTAAAGAGATACGTATAGACGTCTACAAACATCAGACTCCAACCTTTAGTATATCTTCACCGGATGAGCCAAGCCCAGCTCAAAACTTTTGCTCTTCTTCAACATTATAAACACACGCAGATATGTAGAGAGAGCATCTTCTTCCGGGTTACTTCATTTTATAAGGTTCTTTTCTTGATTTAAAATGTTCAAATAATTCATCGTCGACAACACTCCATGAATATAACAAGAAAAAAACAGAAACATAGATTATGTATGCGTGCACACATGAATGTATGTATGTATACACGCATGTGTTCATCTTGTTCTTTATCGGTTCCTAAAAAAATATATGTATGTATACACGCATGTGTTCATCTTGTTCTTTATCAGTTCCTAAAAAAAATATTCTTTTGCGTCTCCTATACGTTTTTTTTTTTCTTATTTGGATTTTAGTGATTGGAGGTATTTGCTTTAGGTAGTTTAATGGATTTTTTGAACCCTTTTTTGGATTTTTATTTTGGGTCTAACTTTCGTGACTCTCTTTTACTTGATTTCAGGAATTCGTTGAAATTATAAGCAATTTTTGGGTCTTTTTTATTGAAATATTGGGTGGGTGCCTTGGATTCTTGTAATCGGATTACATTTGAAGAATCCCATGGTTTTTGGTGATAATTGTGAGGTGGTCGGAAATTGGGTTATTTGGAGATTTCTGAGGCGGGTCTGAGATTTTTGGTGGCTATTTTGTGAAATTAGCTTCTTCTTTTTTGCTGAATCAGTGAAGGGTTTAATGCGATCGTGGTTCCTGTGAAGGGTTTATATGTGAAATTGGTACTTCATTGATAGAATCACGGGGTGAGTCTAGATTTGTGCGGCTGATGCCATTTTCAGGGTGGTTTTGTTCGATAATTGTGGAAATAGCCCATTTTATGCAGCCATATCTGGAGAAGGAAAGGTGAGCTTGTTCTCTCCTGTATCTTCGATGCGGTTTAATTGTTGGGCTCATTGTGGAGTTATCGATTCTTTTGATATATAAACAAGAATGAGCTTCAATTCTTCAGACTGTGTAGTTCAAAAGGGAAAGCTTGTGGTACATATTGCGGAGAATGGACACTCATATGAACTTGACTGTGGTGAATGTACCCTTGTTGAGGCTGTGCAAAGAAATTTAGAATCAGTTACGAGGGTACCATTCAATGATCAACTACTTTTGTGCTTGGACATGAAGCTGGAACTGCAGCGCCCCCTCTCGGCTTATAAACTTCCTTCCAATGACCGGGAAGTGTTCCTGTTCAATAAGGCTAGGATGCGGAGCAACACACCTCCTCCCACAATTGAGCGAGTTCAGATTATTGATATTCCTGATCCTCCGTTGCCATCCTCAAATAACAATCCTCACCCGTTAGATGAAGCTACTGACCCTGCATTAAAGGCCTTACCTTCTTATGAGAGGCAATTTAGGTATCATTTCCATTATGGACATGCCATTTACAGCCGTACGATAGCGAAATTTGACATATGTGAGAGGCTCTTACGAGAGCAGAAGGTGCAAGAGAGGGCACTGGAGATTGCTTGGGGTAATTTAGATCGTTTTTATAAGATGATTCTCCAAACCTACATGGATTTTATGAAGTGTTATTCACAGCAGCACCGCAGTCATAATAGCCTTCTGGTGAACTTTGGGAGGGATATGGAGAAACTGAGATCTATGAAACTTCTGCCTGCATTACTGATGGCTAACCGCAAGTGCTTACTTGACTTTGTGAAGGAAGAGAACTTGGGGAAGATGGTGGAGGATTGCAACAGTTCCCACAGGCAATTTGAGAACAAAGTTTCAGAATTTAAGCAGGAGTTTGGAGAGCTAAAGCACAATGTAGAACGTTTGTTTTCTAGCAAAGCTTCATTTCTTACTAAAGAATTGGATTCGACAATGAAAGACCACCAGCAGTTTATCAATGAACAGAAAAGCATAATGCAAGCTTTAAGGTTACTCCTTTTCTTTCTGTGCAAATGTATACATTCTGCTGCCTGCGTCTTCTCACGTGTGTCTGCTGTGTGTATTTAATGTTCTATTATTTGGGTTCTTAAGCACTGTTAATGCTATAGCTTTCCTTTATCGATAATGTGTTTAAAATATATTAGTATGAATTATTGAAAGGTACCTACCATTCATTGTTTTTTTTATTAGGCTTCTGGATCTCTGTGCGTAGATCATTCTTCTGGGGTGGTCATGCAGGATGAATACAAGAGTTTTTTGCCTTTATGTAATCCTCTTTTGTTTGCCTGTTATTACCGACTGGTAATAAAATTAGAGCTTTGCAGTAGAGCTTTTAAAAAAGAGCTGTTGCCAATTTGAAAAGTGTTTTCATGTTAAATTGATTGTTTGACAGTGTAACTATAAAAGTGCTTTTATATAAACTACACATTTATTCAACTAAGCATTAATTATATCTCATAGTATTTTCTATCATAAATAATTAAATAAACTATATAATTTATTAAAATTAATATTTTAATTAAAGTATCATGTCACAATTAATATATATCATATTCTTAAAATTTATTTGTTTGAATTGTACACATAATTCACAGTTTCTATCATAAATTTTAACACACTAATGTATGACATAAATTTTTTATATGACGAGCTAATAAATAATTAAAATGATAAATGTTGGTAAACATTAAGATAAAAACATGTCATAAACCCTCTTAAAATTAATTGATAATATTAGGAGTTATAAAGGTTGTTTTTGTTTTGTCTTTTTGATATATTGATGTGTAGGAAAACTTGAATAAATTTGGAAATTTGAAAGTATCATTAAATGCAGATTTAAAGCTAAATTTGGAGCTTTTTAGAGAAGCTCAAAACTTATCGACTTTAGCCAAACATTCATAATTTTAAAGAGAAACACTTTTGCCCTCCAAAAAGCATTTTAGACTTTGGAAAAGCTCTCCCAAACACATGCTTATTCCTCTTGCATTTTCTGAAGTCTTCTTCATACTTATCGAAGGACAGATTCCCAGCTGAGGCTTTAATAGTTCACCAATATATTAAAAGAATGGAAGAAAAAGGAGATAGGCGTGAAGGGGAAGGGAAGGGGGTGGAGAATTTGAAATTTGATTTTGAAGATACGAAGGAAAAGAGCTTGGTACTATTGTAAAGTAGTAATGTGGTGTCTGGGCGATGAGCAAAGCTCATCATACAGCTCACCTTGGCACCGTTAATATGTGAAATTCAGACGTTCTTGGTCTTGGCTACTCTATAGTTACCTTCCCCTAAATACAGCTTGAAGCATAAAATTTCTTAGATATTACTCGTAAACATTTATTATTTCTCTTCTTCATAGTTCTTGTTCTAATTTTGTGCGCTCAAATGCATACGTTTACTCTCCTCTTTCTCTTTTAGTTGATTGATGGTAATATGCATTTAATGACACGAGCATGTATCTACGCAGTAAAGACGTTAATACTGTAAAGAAGCTTGTGGATGATTGTCTTTCCAGCCAGTTATCATCTTCACTCCGTCCTCATGATGCTGTTTCTGCCTTGGGTCCTATGTATGATAGCCATGACTCAAATTACATTCCGAATATGCAAGCTTGTAACCGAGCAATTTCAAGTTTCCTTGATTTTTGTCAGGATAAAAAGAATGAAATGAATATTTTTGTGCACAATTATATGCAAAAGATTGCATATATTCAGTATACCATTAAAGATGTGCGCTACAAGTTTTCTGTTTTCCAGGAGGCTCTGAAATGTCAGAATGACCAATTTGATCCTTTAAAAGTTGTGCGTGGGATTGGTCCAGCATACAGGGCATGCCTGGCAGAAGTGGTGAGGAGAAAGGCTGCAGTAAAGCTCTACATGGGCATGGCTGGACAATTGGCTGAAAGGCTTGCAACAAAAAGGGAAGGTGAAGTTAGGAGACGCGAGGAGTTTCTTAAAGTACATAGTCTATATATACCTCGCGGCATTTTAGCATCCATGGGATTGTATGATACTCCGAACCAGTGTGATGTCAATATAACTCCTTTCGATACTAATCTACTTGATATTGACCTTTCTGACCTTGAACGTTATGCTCCTGAGTCTCTTTTAGGACTGTCTTCCAAGCGTGAGAAGCATGGGACTTCGAAGAGTTCATTATCTATGTCTAATGATGATTCTCAATCAGCTGAAGTTGAGGGAAGTGCGATGGCACTTTCTGAGAAATATGATTTTGAGGAGTTACTTGAAGGTTCAGACATGGTAGAGATTGCTGGTACTAGCAAAATGGAAGTTGAGAATGCAAAACTGAAAGCTGAACTTGCTTCCAAGATAGCCTTAATTTGTTCCATTAGCCCTGACTTTGATTATGAATCGCTTGATGATGGTAAAATAGACAGTATATTAAAAAATGCTGCAGATAAGACTTCTGAAGCTTTAAATCGGAAAGACGAGTACATAAAACATCTCAAAAATATTCTAAATATGAAGCAAATTCAGTGTGAATCCTATGAAAGACGGATTCAGGAATTAGAGCAAAGGTTGTCCGATCAGTATCTGCAAGGGCGTAAACCTTCAGTTGATGAAGAAATATCCAACTTTGTGATTTCCACTGTACAATCTGAAAATAACAGGTTGGAAGTATTGGGAGTTGAAGCTCATATACCTCACACAACGGAAGAGGTTTATTGTGCCTCTAGCTCATCAAAATCAGGGCTTCTCTCTAAACAAGATAAGGTACGAGAAGGATTAGATGACAATATGACAGATTCTTCAAGTATTCTAAGCCCTCATTTGGATTCGTCAATGATGGATCCACAATGGGATGAAGAGCATCTTTGCGACAAAGATAAGAAAGAAACGCTGTTTTCAGATGGGGGCATGGCATTTACAAGAAGTTTCATGGCCTTGAGTATGTCTCAGCCCGTGGGGGATTTATGTGACAAAGCTGTTCAACCAGGTTTGGATGCTAAAGCAACTAATGACCTCCTGGAATTGCAGAGTGCCCTAGCAGAAAAATCAAATCAATTAGCTGATGCAGAAACCAAGCTCCAAGTGCTGACAGAGGAGGTTTCCAAGCTTGGAAGTGAGCTGGAAATAAGTCGGAAGCTACTTGATGAATCTCAGGTATTACTAACTGAGATGAGAACTTTCCCGGTTGTTTTGTTTGTATGATGATTACAGACAACTTAATCAAATATCTTAAGACGCCCCCTCCCCCAAGAGGGCTCCTGTCCTTTACCCAAACAGTATTAGATGGATCCACCTATTAGCGTTACTGGCATTTTAAGTGGTCAATTTGTCCCCAGTAATGGACAAATCATTTGTTTCCAACAGTAGAGAAATTATGAGAATGATTTGAAAGCATAGTTTTTGGAGAATTTTTTAGAAGGAAGTCGGACTTTATTCTTTTCATATCCGGCTCAGGGCTGTCCCAATTTTTGAAGGGTTGGGTGAGTTTCTACTATTTGAGAGTGGCCTAGTACATCGTAAATTGGTGACCTGCTGCTTTCATTCTCACCTTGCTAGTGGAACATTGAAGACTTTATACTCCATGGATGCTTTGGCAATGAACATTAAGCCCATGTTTGGCTAATGTTTATAAAATGTTCATAATTGGTCAAACCACTTTTTATCCATCACCAACCTTACCTGTGCACCTAGATAATTACAAAGAACACAATTCATGAGGATCTTATCGTGTTTAGTGAAGGGTTATCCTTAAATATTTATGAACTACTATGATTTGAAGGTATGCAGAGGTCCTGTTCCTAGGGGTCTGGAAAATCATAAGAGTTAGTCTACGTAATTGAGATAAACAGCAGGAGCGCAAAACTAGTTAGTAACCCTAGCATTTTCTGTATTAAAAAAGAATCAAATGCAAACTATGATTAGCTTGTTCAGTACTTGAAGCCAACCCTTCCAATAACATTTGCTTTAGATAACAGTCTGCATGAGGGTATGATACCTCTAACTGCTGATCCTCACAGGTTTTTGGGAACTTCCATTAGCCAAATATTGATATTGAGAAATAAGCATTCTGCCTAGACTGCCCTTTAGATTTTCTTGGAACCACGTGGAAACTTCTTATATAGCTTCTATTGGAAAACCATTTTTATATAACTCTTTTTTTCTCAAAATCATTTTCAACCACACATTCTCACTATGAAAATATACGCAAACCAAAAACTTTTTCCTACTTTTTAACCGCATATTCTCCAAAAAAATAACTATTCCAAAACTTATTGGCCCAAAAATCTTTTTTTAATTGTTGTCAAATGGGCATAGTAACCTTATGCTGACTGTACTGTTGCTTCTGTATGGATCTGAATTATCCACCTCTCGAAGTGGGGATTAAAGAGAGAGTTCATAGGACACATTAATGAAGAAATTAAGAAGAATTGGGTAGTGTGGGTGATTTCTAGTCTTGCTTGAGAATTGACAAGTTGGAAGATTGATTTCGTCTATATTTAGTGGTAATTCGAATCAACATGCAAAGTGACAAGGATATTGGACTCTCTAGCCTGAAATTCTAAGATTAAGATCAGTGATAAATTCCTAACTTGTTCTTGAATTTACTGTACTGAGCTTGTTTCCTATTTTATTCGGGAAAAATTCTCTATTGATCCCCAACCCATTGCCTTAGTGTCAAGTTGCCCACCAACCTTAATAATATGTAAGTTGGTCCTCAGCCTTTCATTATGGTTCCTCAATGATGAAACCGTCCAAATCTTTATTGAACAGTCACGTGACCCTCACATCCCAACTTTATGGAGTTAGGTTTTTGTTTTCTTGCCTGTGTTGATGCCTATAGTTTTGAAGTTAGTCATATTTCCAGGTGGGGCGTGTAAACTATTTGCGAATATTTGAACATTTCCGTCATTTGGGGATTGAATGTGCCACTATAATCAAATGTTGATGATGAACTTGCTGGTTTTTTAAGGTTGGGGCCCAATTTTCTGCTAGGGCTATAGCTTAGGGAACAATATTACAATTTTACACCATAGTAAATAATGTGGTGAGGGTTGGATCATCATTAAGATTTTTTGAAAGTTGAAACTATTGCACTTTTTGTCATTTAGCTTTTTTGCATGTGGGAGGTGGGGTTAAAGCTAATGAGTTGGGAGAAGATGGAGATGGCTCTATCAACCTAAGTTTTTGGGTATCTGATAATTGGAGAATGAAATACTGATGCTATATTTGGAATATTATTATGAAGAACAAGTGATCTTTTTGTTTTTTTGGGTGGGGGGTGGGAATGGGGGAGCTTACAAATGACACGGCTAGCAAATAAATTATAGATTGACAGTGATAGTAATTGAGAGCTTTTGCATCTTCCTGTGCTCCGATGTCCTTCTGCCCCTGATTTTCTTTCTTGTGCAAAAATGTTATGCATAGACTTGGAAAAGAATAGTGTACTACCTGATTAAATTTAACAAATTCCTATTCTACCAATAAGAAATTTGAATTTGGAGAGTGGGTATATAATTTGGTGCTTCCAGCCTTTTAGATTCTTTCAGAAGGATAGCATCTTCTTTAACAAATATTGGAACAGGCTCTTATCTTGAGATATCAAGGCTTGGTTGAAAATACAAACCTTGACTTTGTCAGAAGTTGTATTGATTGGAAGTATGAAAGGGATGGAGAACCTTGCTGTGCTGAAGTTTGAATTTTGGGTGAAACAAAAATTAAGAAAGTTTATTGTTGAGGTGATGTAGTGCTTGCTACAAGACAATCTACTGTGCTTCTGTTTTACAATTGAAAGTTGAAATATTCTATTTATGGTTTTGCAGATGAATTGTGCTCATTTGGAGAACTGTCTACATGAAGCAAGAGAAGAAGCCCAAACCCATCTCTGTGCAGCTGATCGTCGGGCCTCAGAATATAGTGCATTGCGTGCCTCTGCAATTAAAACGCACAGCCTGTTTGAAAGACTGAGAAGCGCTGTCTCGTCTGCCGGGGTGGTTGCTTTTGCTGACTCTTTGTGTGCTTTAGCTCAATCCTTAACCAAGTACGTATCTTTCATTGTGCTTTTTCTTCTTGTAGTCATATTTTGAAGTCATGATGCAAACAACATATCTTACCCTCCTTTCTGTTAACCCTTCGCTCTCTTTCATGTATTTATGAGGTTTTTGGTTTAAAGTTTTAGGCTTTATTGGGTGCGTGAGCGGTGGGGGTTATGGATGTTGACGATTGTTTGAATGGCCTTCCTTTTCAATTTTCAGTTCGAACAATGGAAATGACGATGATAGTACTGGTGAGTTCCGTGAATGTATCCGAGTACTTGCCGATAAAGTCAGCCTTTTGTCGAGGCATTGTGCG
The DNA here is from genome assembly GCA_903798365.1 of Fraxinus sp. 1973-6204. Taxonomy (NCBI): domain Eukaryota; kingdom Viridiplantae; phylum Streptophyta; class Magnoliopsida; order Lamiales; family Oleaceae; genus Fraxinus; species Fraxinus sp. 1973-6204. The sequence continues at coordinate 8,324 of CAIGRR010110025.1, read as the reverse complement.
GAATTACGTGACAGATATACAAAAGCCGAAGCTGAAATTGAACTGCTCAAGAAGGAAGTGGAAGATAAGAAAGAGTCGGTGAGCACTTTATATGTAAAGCATCAACTAGAGAAACAGGTATGTTACACTACTCCTCCATAGTTGTTTGTAGATTCTCTTGTATCCCATCCGGGGTCTCAAATTCAGATATACGTTCAATTTTATGGCCTGATTTTGAAATATAAGAAAACAAATGATTTTGTACAGGCGAACAAAGAGAGGATATCTTTTGGCCGGTTAGAAGTCCACGAAATTGCTGCATTTGTTCTCAACTCTGCTGGGCACTACGAGGCTATCAATCGTAACTGTCCTTATTACTATCTCTCAGCTGAATCTGTGGCCTTGTTTGCTACCCATCTCCCGAGTCATCCAAGCTACGTTGTAGGGCAGATTGTGCATATCGAAAGACAGACAGTGAAGTCAACAACGTTGGACCGAGCTGAGAATATTAGAGATCCAGTAGATTTACCTACCTCGGATACAGGAACCAGTGGGTTGATCTTGAATCCAGGATCAAGTTCGAACCCGTATGGTCTCCCTCTTGGCTGTGAATACTTTGCAGTAACAGTAGCTATGTTACCTGATACTACCATTCATTTGTCACCAACTTCCTGATCTGGCGAATGGCAGACGGACATGATGGAAGAACGAAACCAAGTGTAAATATATTATATATGTTACCAAAATATTATCTTTAGCAGGAGTTTCACTTGATTTTGTGTTTGTATAGTTTAACAACTAATTCAATACAAACCCTTCATTGTATATAATGATTCTACTCTTGACTTGAATATTGCGCCCCCATCACAGCCTTTGTGCAATGGAAGCCCAGAACTGTTTTCTAATCGAGTTTCTAAGAGTCCAGGGGAGAAGAACTTCTTTCTAAAATGATGTTGCCCTGTGGCCAAACTCTAAGGGGCTGAAGTTCGATGCAAAGCTTTTTAGTTGTTGCGAGCTTCAACGAGCAGCAAGTGAAACTGTTCTGCTCAAGCTCTGAGCTTCCCGTATGTATTTGGATTGAATCACTTGAAAAACTGCAATTCCCTTCAAAACTCTCTATTTCCTGCCCTCACCATAAGTTAGCAACTGTCTTGACTCTTGCGCTCGAGGATATCTTGCCAAAATTTATGCAAATGCTTCAAATTATCTATGTAAAAGATTATGTAACTATTTATCAGAGTCTAATATTTAGCCTTGTTTGGTATCGATTAAAATTTTGATTTTAATTTAAGTCAAAGTCAACAATAAATTTTAACCATATATATTATGGGTCTCGTAACTTTTCAACCACACATTTCATTAAATTCTATCAAAATTTACTAAAAACCTAATTTGTTTAAATCAATCTGATGGTAATGATTGCTTATGCTTTTGGTTCCTCCCACTTTGTATTCTCTTACGTTGTAATGCCTTGTAAAGTCGTCGTTTATACAAAAACATGTGAACAATACTAAGCCAAATAGCATAATTATTTTTCCCCGTCAAATCACTCTAACAATTCGTTGATAGTATATTTCGCCTATATATCCTCTACTAATATTATATAGGATATATGAAAGCGAATAAATACATACATAACACTTCATGTCTTACGTTTAATTTAGGTCATGTTTGATTGCAACGAATTCCATGAAAAATATCACATTCGAGAAAAATAAATTCCACATTTGTCGTTTGATTGCAACGTAGAAAGGAAAACTGAATTCCAAGGTACAACCATTTTAAGTTGTATTTTCTTTGTTTTCATGGAAAACGAATTTCTATGGGTTTTGTGAGTTTTTATTTTCCAAGTAATTGGAATTCTTTTTCATATTTGCCTATCAAACGGACCCTTAGAGTTTCTACAACTAAAACATGCATATAATAACTATTTTCCTTGTTTTATATATTTATCACAGTTTTTTTTTTTATAACTTTTAACATTGTTCACACACACAAAAGTTTCCTAACTTCATGTCTTTAATGGAAAGAAAAAGCAAGAGGGGTAGAAGAAGAGAGAGCAATTAAATTCATATATTGACAAGTCGATCCAAACTTCAACTAAGGATGCACAACCATCCGGAAATTACCTCGATTCAATCTCCGACTGCAATCTATTGTACATAGCTTCGTGTTATAAAAATAAGTAATGTTGTTCAGCACCACTTTAAACAAAAATTCAGAATTTCTTATGACATTTCAAGCATCAATAAAAGAAAAACAAATATTTGCAAATCTGCAAAATGCATGGTTACCTGAAAACCTTGAACCGGTCCGAATTGCACTTAAATTAACCGCTTAAATTTTCGATCTGAAATAACCAACTGGTTAAATCATTCACCTAAGTGCTTCGCTCAAATATTGAGTCCAATTTCAACAAATATGATTCCCTCCTTCCAAAAGAAGACATTTATGCAAAGTTATAATCCTTCATTTAGTTCAGCAATCAATTATATCTCAATTGACATATGGCTCGTTTGACACGACTTTTGATAAGTTCAAAGGAACTTTTGAGCCCAAAAGTTGCTTTTGAGATCCAAAAGCTGCTCTTGAACTCGTTTGACTAATTTTATAAAATTGCATTTTCTAATTAGAAGAGTTTTTAGGGGAAAAAGAAAACTTATATAATGTGATTTTCTTTAAAAACACTTTCAGAATAGAAATTAAGATATTTTTTCCAGAAAACTTTTCTACATAAAATAAAAGCAAAAGCAAAAATAATGGCAAACATACCCTTTCGATTTGTTATTTGAACCAATGAATCAGTGATTCAATAAGAGTAGTGTTATTTAGCACTATCGGCGCTTAGCACCAGTTTAAGTGACAATTAAATGTCATTAAATGATAGATTTATTTAAATACAAAGTTAGAACATTTATTTGATTGCACATATCAAATATGTTCATCTAAACTGATACTAGATAACATTATTGATTCAATAATTTGTTCGGGTTTATGGTCGCATCAAGTTTAATCAATACTTCAAATTCATATACCTATTCTATCAACCGAAGGACCCACAAACTGTCGGCACGAGCTGTCTGTAGCTGTAATACATTTGTCTGTCACAAAGTGAGTTCATATACTCCCGACACTACGAAAATTCCAATGAAATAAAGCATTTTGCAATCATGTTAAAACACATTAATTTTAGTGCACTTTTTTCCTATTCATTTTAAAAAAAAATAACATTCTACTTTGACCATAGCACTCTCATAAATTGAAAATGATTTGGATTGACAAAGGCAAATGTTATCATTATCTAACTCATATGATTTTAGAGAAAATTGCACTACTGGTCCCCAATCTATTGTTTGAATAGTGAGTTGCTTCCCAAACCTGTTGTTACGCCTCCATCTTACATGGAGTCTTAGTTGATATCACGCAGGGATCACGTGCCACGTAAGAGCTACATTGTGGTTGGCTCTGCATGGATAGATCAAGGATGAGGACTGCCCATCAAGAATGTGATTGACCCCTCAAGGATGAGGCTTACCCATCAAAAACTTGCCTACACCTCGAGGATGAGGCCGACCCTCATGAGTTCTAGCTCAAGTGATGAAGCCTAGGGTCGGGGCCTTGCTTTAAGTGATGAAGCTTGGGCTTGACTTGCTTTAAGTGATGAGGCTGATGCATAAGCTTCAATGATGAGATCAAGCTCCGCCTTGAGTGATGAGGTCGACCCGCACAATGTGGCAAAAACCAAAAACTATGGATCTTGTTTAACACTTGAGCAAAATTAAGTGAGAGATGCCAATAAGCACGAGGCCAATGCCAAGGCTAGACGCTCGAGAATCTTAAATCCTCAGTAGGCACAAGAGTGAAGCGTGTGTACAAGTTTGACTAAGAATTGGACAACAAGCCAAAAATAATCTATTAAGCAAAATTTATTGCTATAGACCAAATATCAACTCAATCCCCTATGAGGTGTGTGTCGAGCTACCAACCTAATGAAGGTCACCCTTCCTATTACCCCCAATGAGGAAAGAAAGTTATGATAAGGTAGGCCTACGTCACTAGACAATCGCTACTAGGGAAAAGGCTACAGAGGACTCAAGCAAACAATAATTCTTGTTAAATCACCCACTTCGGGTAAGTGATGTAACGAATCAGCAACCTGCCACATCAACCTAGGACCAAGGATGAGCCAGCCCAAAAAATGAAGATACCTTCTTTTGGTCACTTGCTCCTATAAATACCCCTCAGAAACTTCTCTACTAAGGTAAATAAAATCTTTCCAAGCCAAAGCTCCGTCAATTTGTCTTTCCATGCCCATTTCTCTATTTTGACTTGAGCATCAAAGTGGAAACGAATATTACACCCCCTTTTGGTACAATGGTATTGCATTCTAAAAGGTTGAACCCCAACCTTGAGGCCCCCCACCGACCCTGCCGTGGACCATCGTGGATGAGGTAAATCGCAGTATGTGCCTCCCAGGAGCTAGGGTGGAGAGCTTATGGATAGGCCTGAGCTATTAACCCTATGGTAACTCCCNCCTGCCGTGGACCATCGTGGATGAGGTAAATCGCAGGATGTGCCTCCCAGAAGCCAGGGTGGAGAGCTTATGGATAGGCCTGGGCTATTAACCATATGGTAAGTCCCGCTTGCAATGGTAATGGTATTGCATTCTAATGTGTCTTAGAGTTTGTAGGAGCTATATACGTGGACACAGAGGTGGTCGGGTCTGTTGATTTTGGGGTCGTCTAGATTTTGAGGTTTACCTTAAAAGTAGTAAGTTAATAATAATTTTTTTATTATAGTTGCATAGTCATTTCAAATATTCATTAAAAGATTGTGTAAACTTTACATAAAAAAACGTCTCACTTCAATTGTTTAGTCAGTCATCGATTCAAGTTTAAAAAATCTTTATAAAATAAAAGATGTGAGGATACGAAGGATTTGGATGGTTTCCATTGTTGGGGATTGATTTTGCACCTACGAAAAAGTTAAGAAGCAATTTGCTCATTGCTAAAAGGTGATGACAAATTTGTTACTCAAGCAATAGGTGAAGGACCAATTTCACTACATCTCTACTTGGATAACATCACACCAACTAGAACTAGAACATAATTAACTGGGTAATAGAGTTGTGCAAACATTTTTTTCTTCCATATTTTGGACGATTGCTCAATGAAACAATGCCCCTGTTTGGTAGGAATTAAAATTAATTTTTTAGTAAATTTTGATAAAAGTTGATGAAATATGTAATCGAAAAGTTGTGGATCAAATGAAATGTGTGGTTAAAATTAATTGTTGACTTTAACTTAAATTAAAATTAAAATTTTAACCTATTCCTAGGCATGGACGACCCACGTGGGGTCATGTGGGGGTCAAGTGACCCTACAAAAATTTTTAATTTGATTTTTTTTTCAAAGATTCTTACCCCTAACTGCTCATGTTTATAGACTATAATCTGCTCTATTCTTAATTTAATAAAAAAAAAAAAAAAACATTGGGGTTTGTGTTGTAATTGGATTTGGGCTTTGTGTTGTTTGGCGTTGAGTGAAAGTAGATGAAGTATATAACCAATGTAGTCTACACTACACTGTTGTAAACTGCCCTTGAAATGTCAGGCAAGCTCAAAGGAAGATGCTCGAGCTTGAATGACTAAAGTCTATCGTTCTTGGAGCTCCCGAGTTCCGCTTGAGCGTCATTAAGATGCCCATAATGCGCCTGATTTCGTTCAAGTGGTATTTTGGGCGAGAAAACTCTAATTTCCAAAGTATGAAAACGTGTAAGCTATAATTATAGTAGTATATTGACTTATTTTTATTTATGTTGTTTTAAAAAGAAATTGCATTTTAAGTTATGATCACACAATACAAAAAGTCTTACTTTGCCCATGCGCCTATAAAAAAATATCTTATTGCTGAAACATGGAAAAAACGAAATCTTAGGGTCCGTTTGATTGCACACACTTTCATTTTTTTCATTTTCTAACTTTTGTAGTGTTTGATAGGCAAAATTTTCCCGAGAAAATATTTTCCAACTTTTGAAGTTTTTCACATTTTTGAGGAAAATAAATTCTTGATGTTTTGGTAAAAAAATATTTTCCAACTTTTTAATTTTTTTTTTTTATTTACAATTGGAAAAAATTCTAGACACCATAAGAAAAAAAATTCACTTTTATTGACAATTTTCATGCAAAACAAAGTCAAACGAATGGTATTCGGTATGATTTATTTTTTTTCAGTTTTTTTTTTATTGGGAATTGGAACAAAAATTTTGGGTGAGAAGAAAATGAATTTCAGATAATTGAATTGCCTAAAACTTGTTTTAGTGAGAATTGTTAATTAATTGTATTTGATTGATATAATTTTAGATCTTTTAGTGTTCGTTTGACTTTGTTTTCCATGGAAATTATCCATTAAAATGATTAATTTGTTGTAATTGATGAAAAAATTTGTTTCCATTATAAATAAAAAATAAAAAGTTGCCTAGAAAAGTTTTTCCCACCAAACCCATATGAAAAGTTTTTCCTCAAAAACTAAGAAAAATGTAGAAAATCAATTTCATGGAAAATTTAATCAATCAAATATGCAAAAAGCTGAAAATAAAATTTAGGGCTTGTTTGGTACGGCTTAAAATCCGATTAAAATTGAAAATATGGCCGTTATTGGGTCCCACCCGTCTAATAAAAGTCAACAATAACGACTATATTTTTAATTTTAATCTGATTTTAATCTCTATCAAACACGCTCTTAATTACATTTTTCATGAAAAATATAGCCCACTCAAATAGGGCATTAGATCCTTCACCATTGAAGATAAAACGACACCACAATCGAGAAAAGAAAACATTAAATCAAAAACAGTGCACATAGGGCCCACTCACCAATACAGGTAAGGCCCAATCAGATAATTGTCGGCAAAGAAAAAGACACTTTACAAGTGCCCACTGACCCAAAACAGTTGGCCAAATCCAACGGCTCATTTAGAAAGTTCCAGGAAGTCACAAGATGGTGGGGCCCAAAATCTCATCCCGCGTTTCACTGTCTTTCTTATATCAGCCAGCTGTCATGTGAGTCACAATGTAAACTTAATTATTTGCTTTAATTAACACTTCAGATTACATTGACTGACAAACTCAATTAGTCAATTTACCACAAAATTATCCCTAAATTTTAGTGGTTATAGTTGTCAAAAGTAATTAGGATGGAAGTTTTTCCCAAGATGGCTGGAGATCAAAATCAATCGAATTAGTCGACCGACTAGGTTTGAATTCACTTAAAATTTACAATTTTAACAAATGAAGAGAGAGATGGAATTTTGACAAGTTTGATCTCAAGAGTATTCATTCATCCGAAATTGATCTGCTTCCATTTTCACTTTTCGTAAGCGAGCTAGACCACTTCTGTGTAACATCGCTCCTTTCACACACTTCTGCATACTCATTATAATTCAAACGACTCTTGATCAAATTAGGGATGACAAAAAAATCCGTTAAACTAGATATCCGTGGACCTCGTCCTGAATGGGGCGGCGATTACCTGCCTAACCGGGTAAATGGGGCCGGGAACGGGGCAATGGTTATTACCTCGAAGCGAGTACGTGAAATATAGTCCCCACCCCGCTTAAAATTAATTTCAAATTTAAATTTTTTATCGAATAAAAATAATAAATTTATCATCATTCTTAAAGATAGCATAAGTTGCTTTTAACAAATTAAGAAAATAATAATAATATTTACTAACTAAAAACAAAAATTAAAATAAATGGAACGATAAATAGGACAAAAGACTTGCCTCATCCTGCCCCGATTCTGCCCTGTCACGGTTTTACCGGGTATGAAAATGTGGGCAAGGTAACAAAAATACTCGATCAGACGGTGATGGGAATGGCCGACCCATCCCATACCCACTACCCCGTTGCCATCCCTAGATCAAATTGATAAGAGTAAAAAATTTCTATGAAAAGTCCTAATTCCCCATTAGTCGTCCTACCTATAGTACTGGCTGATGCCTTCTTCAATCTTTGCTTGCAATGACAGTGACTCAATCTAAAATTAGGATTCCATTCTTGCAACCTAGGATTGCAAATATTGTTGTATAATAAAATCAATACAAGAATCGAACCCTTAATACAATTTGTATTTATTTATCTTAATTCAATTGATGGCTTAAAACATGTAATACGTTCAATTAAATTCCTCACACAGAATCAAGCCATATCCACCCTTGCTTGAAACAACGAACTAACTCAAAATTACATTCGTCTACGTTAATAAATTGTTAAATACCATAACTACCCTTAGACACCTTGAAACTATAAACGAATATGAAAAAAAATAAGTGGGCCTAATTGGG
>CAIGRR010110015.1:0-11855 GCA_903798365.1 Fraxinus sp. 1973-6204 | reverse complement strand
CGTGTCGTGTCGTGTCGACACGGATACTTCTCCATTTTTGGAGAGTCCGAGCAACATAGACACCAAGTAATGTCCATCCCTAGTTAAGCGTGCTCTAACTATTTATCTCTAATGCACGGACACTTTGGAAAGGCTAGAGTATCAATGTTCACGTATCTGACATCGTCATGCAGCGGAAATTTCTGGATGCGTGTCAGACTCACTGCTTGGCATGTCCCCTTTTTTCTTCTTCAGTCAAGCTGCCGACATATCATAGACATGCAGCANATAGACACCAAGTAATGTCCATCCCTAGTTAAGCGTGCTCTAACTATTTATCTCTAATGCACGGACACTTTGGAAAGGCTAGAGTATCAATGTTCACGTATCTGACATCGTCATGCAGCGGAAATTTCTGGATGCGTGTCAGACTCACTGCTTGGCATGTCCCCTTTTTTCTTCTTCAGTCAAGCTGCCGACATATCATAGACATGCAGCACACATGTTTCGTATGAAAACAAAATAATAAAATAAATTCAAAGTAATTTTAATATTATTTAATTGATGTGTCCCTGATGGTTGTCCTACTTTTTTCGAAAAATCGCATTACGGCTTGTCCGTGTCTGTGCAACATAGCTATTTTGTTGATGGTGGATAACAATTGACAGAATTGCAGGTCTTTTATATAATATGGTATACTGATTTTGACGTGTGCTTGGTTGTTACTCCTGCAGATTAAAAATGCAATAGGTGAATGCCAAAGGAGACTGGCCAGTAATGGGTTCCTCAGATTTCTGGAAGCGAGTTTGTATGACAAGGCCTTGTTTAGTTAAGACTCCATCTTAAACAGCTTTATTTGGTATTTTATTTATATCACATCGTTTCTTGTTTTGGTGCCTTCTGTAAATTGTGTCTTGTTCCAAGAACTGCTGGCTAGCACCTGAATATGGGAGTGAGGTAAATTGTTAGACTTATTTTTTTATGACTCTACATGTTGGAACAATCTTGAGAGGAGTTCTTGGTTACCTTTTTAAGAAAGATGAATTAAAGTACTAAGAACAAGGTAGGTATTACATGATAGGAAGAGAGGTTTCAGTTGGGTTCCTAAACTGGCATTTACTCAAAATCATTTTTGGTTGAGAACCGTGTCTCAAGCTATCTCCATCGATGGCTACAGCTTTGGGTGAAATTTCATCAAGTTATGATTTTTTTCCAAATTTTAATTCCATGCTGACAAGCACTACGGTTAACTTATGGTAAGCATATGATGCCTTGGTCAAAATAAGTTCTCTTGAATGACCCGTAAAATGTGTATATGAATTTACTTATACCTTGGTATTCCCTGAGACGAGTACGGGATTTGACAGAGTTTTATGTGATACACAGGACGTTATGGCAACGTGAATCTGTCCTTTCCATTGAATACTTGACCTGAATTTATATGAATTAGACCGCACTTGGACTACTTGGATTGCTTAATTGCGCTATAAATGATGGTTTAAGCCTCTGCCCAATCAACTGGAAAAATCTTGAAATCTTGAACTTGCAAAGAAATGCGTTTGACGACCACAGGTTTCCTTGTTTTTGTGGCAAATATTGAAGCAAAATTTGGCTTAATGAACTCTTGGATATTGTCAGTTTTCCCATTGTATATTATTAAAATTAATATGTTTCCATGCATATCACACCAGTTAAAATAATTGCATTCATAGGTCTTTTTTCAACTCATCCGTGGTGCTTATTTTTATCTTGGTTGATGTCTATTCCCGACTATGACTACTCGTGTCCGTTTCAAAACACTATAAATGCTTTGCAAGACACTACCGTATCTAAGTAATGGAGTTTTACCGGTAGGGTCATCCAAATACATAGGAGGATGTGGGGTTGTCCGTACGCTTCACTAGGAGTCCATTTGGCATGGCTGTTATTTTTTCTTTTGATTTTTCTTCTTCTGGAAAAACTTTTGTAAGAAGTTACATTAAATTCGGTTTGAAAACTAATTTTTAAAAGAGTTGAATGTTTCGGAAGTCCTTTTAGAGGAAGTTACATCAACAAACTTTTTCTAAAAGTTTTTTTAATTAAAAGAAATACTATCATAAAATTTAGTCAAATGTGTCCAAAAATAGCTTTTGAGTCTTAAAACTCTTTTTGACTTTTTGAAAGTTAGGACAAACGGGCTCTAAGTAGAGGTGACAATGGACTAAGTCGACCTAACTTGGCCCTATTGGACATGAGCTCGGTTTGTGCAAGCTAGTGGCTTGTTTGGAACTATGTTCAGCTCGTTCATAGAGGGCCAAGCTTGGCTCGGCCTCGAGCTCCTCATTTTTTTAATATATTTTTTAGATAAAATCCTCATCCTTTATTTGAGTTGGGGATCAATTACTTAAATTTCAAGTAAGCAAGGTTAAAAATTGTACCCGAACAAATTTTTAAAAAAATTAAAAAGTATTATAAAATAACAAATTTATTAATGTGGTTAAATTAATTATCATTTACTTGATGACATGTAATTTCGGTATATTTATCTTGTAGTATGAAATGAACATCTTGTCAATTCTTTATGCGCATTAATGCTTTCAAAATATCTTTTTTCAGTTGGTTCTTGACCTTAGAGAGAACCATTTTACTTGCACTAAAAGAAAATTTCGAAGCTACATGTGTTAGTCTTTTGCAATCGCAGAAATCACTGGCCATTGTCATTCATATATTCTCTAGAATTCAATTACTTCTTTTGAACTTTTTTTAATTGATGTGTTACAAGCATATTATGATTAAAGTATTTAAGTAATTAGGCAAACTGCATTTGGAATTACGTCTGATGTCTGATTACACGCGATAGACATATTACTACTAGAAGAACATATTACATCATATCCATATGTATATTACCTTCAAATAAATTTAATATTTCAATTTTGTCTTCTTCAATATTAGTAGGAGGAGTTGGTGTAGAGGGTGGTGCTTGGCTAATATTTGCACTCATTCTTTCTGTATATAATTTATACATTCACATAAAGTTTATTTTAAATTTCTATAAGTGATAGGTGTACTAAAAGTTAAAACTTTTGAAATCTAATTAATTAAATATCTATTACCTGATAAATTTTATCGAGGTTTCATGATGTATTTTAAAAAAAATAATATAGGTAAATCTTCCCAATATTTTCTAAACTTTAACTTCATAGAATATATAATTTCACTAAAATTAGGGTCATTTTTGTATTTATGAAAAGCCTTTGCAATTATATAAAGAGTAAGCACCATACAATTAGTGGAATAGTACTTCAAATAAACCACTTGTCAATTTTTTATTTTTAATCTTAATATCTAAAAGCATCAGATTTATTCAAAATAGTGTCATCATCGTTTCTAATATGTCTGTTGTCATAAAATTCAGTTATTAAATGTTCAAATCATTCGCATGATTTTAATAATAAGTAACTGAAGTTCCATCTATGTCCTACATCTTCGTGTTTTTCACCCCAAATTCGACACAAAATTCCTTGAAATCTTGTTTCTACTAGGTGAAATCGTGATATACATTAGTGCATCTCTAATTCTTTGAATTTCATTCTTAATATGTTTTAAACCAACATGTACAATTAAATTAAAAATATTACACACACAATGAATATGAAATAAATAACCATCGAAATCAAGTTTCAATATCGTACTCAATTATCGATAAATGACTTATTAACACTAGCGTTGTCAAATGTAAAAGAACAAATTTTACTCTCATAATGATATTCTCTAATAATGCTGATACTAGCATTAAATATATTGTTAGCGTTGTGATGAAACTCAATTATTCTAAAAGCAATAATTTTTTATGCATATACCAAAGAGTGTCTATATAGTGTGTAGTTGCTGCTATATAACCTATTTTATTATTCCCTTCATATAAACTCAAAATTAAAGATGTTAAAATTTATATTTTTGTAAATCAGTAATCAATTGTTTTTTTGTATTAAAAAAATATTCCATTGTATTAGAACGAAGAGCGTTTCTACTTACCCAAACGTACCTTGGTTGAAGATATTCTTTCATGTAGGAGACGAAATGTTAGTTGTCCTTTATTACTAGAGGGAACTCACCACCGACAATGAATTTTACCATTCCCATTCGAGCTTTTTCATTTGAATAGATCCACGTGCAAAGTGTCGTAGAAGCAAAACCGGCCGTTAGACTATCAAATTGCATTTGTGTTTGAGAGGCACCAACAAGTCCATGTTTAGCCCCACATGCTTTGTAGTGAGGTTGAGGTAGGTGGTACCAATGCTCTTTTTTCCATGCAAATCTTGTTTGACAGTATTTACATACTACTTTAGACTCTACGACTCCATCGACCATATGACTCGTTGGAATCAAGTTAAAGCGATCCTAACATTTTGCTTGTTTTTCTCCTTTCGCTTCCTTCTTACATTGGGAATATCTAATTCTTTCTATTCCGTTTAGGGAACATTAACGTCATTCAAATTAATTGGACTACTACTTCCGTGAGTATCCGAATCTAGAATATTTTCGGGAATGAGTACTTCGTAGAGACCGGACAAATTCATTGTGAAATTGACTTTGCGGCGTCATAGGTGATTCGGCGTCCGATACCGAACAAGCTCTCAACAAATGATCATGGATCCATTTGTGAATTGTGATTAATTGTATAGAATATGTATTATAATTTTTATAGTATAGACTGTATAATAAATAAAGAGTATGAAAAGAAAGTACAAGATTGTAATTGTAAATTTGAAGTGTGATAATTGATATTAAATAACTGAAATTGAAGGTAGAGTGTAATAAATTGTAAGAATTATTATGTGTGTAAAAATCTCGAAATTGGTTGGGATATTTATAGAGTATAGAAAAGAAGGAAAAAAGTGTCCAAAATGGTCATTTTTTTTAAAAAAAGTGTCGGTTTTGTCAATTTTTTTTTTTTTTTTTTTGAAAAGTGACATTTTGTTCACTGTAGTGGCGAGCCATGAGCTGGCCTGCTCAACTCGTCCTCGGACTCGTCCAAGTAAGAGTCTGAGCAGTCCACTAGCCACTCGGTTTGTTTGGCATCTCTGGTTCTAAGTATATGTTTGGTCCTCATTATTTCAAAAACTCATTTTTAATCACATCTTTTCATAAAATAATTTTACATGCAAATTCAAAATTTTTCCTTATTTCTTAATCATACTTTCTCTAACAAAATGTTATTTCAAAACACATTTTAGGCCATAAATGAGGGCCAAATAGGAGTTAAATATGGTTGTTGAACACTAGTTCTCTCTCATATGCATGCTCACCTGCTTGTGGAAACACACAAAATATGCCTTTTAAGTTTTAACTAAAAGCCCAAGAATAACTAACCAAGAGGGGTGAATTGGTTAGTAAAAACTTTTTCAAAAAATTAATTCAAGTTTAACCAAATAGAAGGTGAATAAGTCAATCAAACACAATTGCACAAATATGAAAACAATAAGTAAAAGGGAAGAGAGTGTGCAAACGATGTAATTGTGGAGGTTTGATCCAAACTGTGATATACTCCTCCGTTACCAAGCTCTCCATCACGAATAAGACCTTTTCACTATATTTGATTGATTTATAGTGCAATCCAAACCCTTACAATGCTTTTATTGACTTATAAATAGGGAGTACTGATACTCATATACTATTGAGTTTTATGGGACCTCAATATGACCTAAAATTTAAAGGAAATTGATTTTACAATTTAAAACTCCCCTCTTAATAAATGATATGATCATATTAAGTACAAGAGAGATAATAGTCTAAATCTTCGATGAATAGTAATGAATGAAGCTCAAACTTTTGTAAAAGCTTTAATGTTTTTATTGTCAAAGCAAACTAGTATATCAAAATAATGTAAATGTACAAGGGCACATAGGCTGGACTAAAAAAATAAACTGCTCAAGGGCAAATAAGCCCATCCTAGTATGAAGTAAACGAAAACTAAATAATATAAATACTCAGGGGCATGGCTAGCTTTCTAACAGCTACGACCAAGGCGAGACTAAGCTGTTCAGCTAATGTATACCGAATTTTTGCATTAAGAAGTACTTTACTTACATAATAAATGGATTGCTGGACCTTTCCACTTTCCTTTACCAATACCCCACTCACCGCATTTTGAGAAACGATCAAATATAACAACAAGGTATCACCAAGTTCTGGCTTGGCAAGAACTGGAGGCATTGCCAATGTTCATTTAAGTCCTTGGAAAGTTGAATTACATTTTTCATTACAATCAAAGCTCCGGTTGTCCCTAAGAACTTTAAAGAAGGGGAAGCAATTGTTTGCACTCGAGATAAATATCCGTTTAAGGCTGCAACATCACCTGTTAATTTTTGAATATCCCTTTTGCAATTAGAGGGTTCCATAGACACCAAGGTCTGGATCTTATCAGGATTGACCTTATCCATTTGTGTGTTATCATGAAACCTAAAAACTTGCCTGATGCCATTCCAAATGTACATTTTGTAGGATTAAGTTTCGTAGTGTAGTGAAGACCTCCTCGAGGTCAGAAATATGACTATTCACTTACTTTCTTTTAACCACCATGTCACCCACATATACCTCAATGTTTTTCCCTATTAAATTAGCAAAGACCTGATTGATAAGCTTTTGATATGTTTCTCTTGCATTCTTCAATCCGAAAGACATGACCTTGTAATACTATATGATCGAATCAACCATGAACGAAGCTATACAATTTATAACCTGACGTGTGCTGTCAATACGATTATCAATTCGAGGTAGAGGATAACTGTCTTTAAGGCATGCTTTGTTCGAGTCAGTGAAGTCAATGCAAACTCGCCACTTTCCACTGGCTTTACTGACAAGAACGACGTTGGCGAGCCAATCGTGATACTGGATTTCCTGAATCAATTGTGCATTAACAAGCTCAGCAATTTCCTCCCGTAAACTGTCTCTTCTTTTGTTTGACATGTCTTGCGTTTGAGTTTATATTAAGTTTGTGCACTGTAGTTTTGAGGTCAATCCCAGGCATGTCCTTAACTTTCCAAGCAAATACATCGTCATTATGAGAGAGGCAACTAATAAGTTCAGCCATGAATGTAGCATCAGGATCTCGACCAACGGTAACATTTTTACCAAGTTCAATCCCAACTTCCGCCAATTCTTTCACAAGGACAAGTCTCTCACGATGCTCAAGATCAGACTCGAGTTTTTAAAGTTGCACGATGTCAGCTTTGATTTTACGAACAATAGTAACATAGCATTGTCTAGCTATTGTTTGGCTTCCCCAAACTACCCCAACTCCATTACTTGTAGGAAATTTCATTATTAGGTGAACAGTTAAGACAATAACTTTTATTCTATTAAGTAGCGGCCTTCCAAGTATGATATTATAGGCTATTGGAGTATGGACTACCTTGAAGTTTGTAACATGTGTTACATGTTTCCATTCTAATCCCAAAGTGAGAGATAATCCAACAATGCTTCCTGGGATGATCATTCCACTACCAAACCCAAGAAGGGGGGAGGGGAAGTTTAACTGGATTAAGTCATTCGACTAAAATACCCATCTGAATGAAAGCCTCATGGGATAATATATTAGTTGCGCTTCCATTATCCACCAGAATTCTTTTCACTTAAAATTAGCAACGATCACCAATATGACTAAAGCATCATTATGAAGAAAATATATGCCTTCTAAGTCCCTTGACCCGAAAGTAATGTCTTCCATACTGTTAAGATCAGTGCTTGAGATTGATGGATATTGTCTGGCATATTGTTTATGTCCACTACTTGAGTCTCCTCCCGAGGATATTCCTCTGATGATGAAATTAATGGTACCTACTGTTGGTTGCTTCTTTCTCGAATCTTTAGGAGCCTTGTCTTTATTCTAATTGTTTTTCTAAAGCTTGTCATGGCTGACATAAGTACCTAGAAAACCCCTCTTGATAAGAGCTTCGATTTCTCGTTTCAGAGCCAGAAAATCCTCAGTCATGTGTCCGTAATCCCGATGAAAGTCGTAGTACTTACTTTTGTCATTGGTATCGGATGGAGCCTGCAACCTTGGAGGCCATTTGACCTCTTTAAAGTCTTTGATCTCCACCAAAATGTTAGACCTCACGGTGTTCAAGCTAGTGAAGGATGTTAGAGGAGTATCTTGCCTTGGTTTACCCCAAGAAGGATCTTGGCACAAATTAAACTCATATAGTATTTTCTGCTCGGGCTTAGTTGATGACAGGGCATCTCTCCTTGGAAACATAGTTTTCTCCATGTTAATATACTTCTCAACTCGAGTAAGGAGGTCTATTACTGACTTGGGATGGGTCCTCAACAAAGATAATTTAAATACTTTACACATTATGAGATATGTTAATGTAGAGACATCGGTTGTGATATTAGATAGGAAATCTGTAGTCTTTCCTTATTAAATCTCATCATGAAATTGCGAAGTATTTCGTTGGGTCCTTGACGCATCTGCATAAATGATGTGATTGTCTTCCTGATACGCTTGCTGCTTGCAAAGAAAACGGAGAATTTATTGGCCAAGCCTGAAAAAGAATCTATGGAATTAGGTTCCAATATGAAAAACCAGCCTCTATACGCATTAGTAAGTCTGAGGAAAGGCTTTGCACATTACTGTAATAGGTGCAACCTGTAAGTTCATGATATCTGTATATATGTTGATATGATTGATGGGTTGATTGTCCCATCGTACTCCTTTACTCGAGGATATTTAAATCTATCTAATGGAGGGTATGATAAGACTTCAAGGGTGAAAGAGGTGTTAGGGGTGAACCCTGTTGTTGCCTAAGTATTCTGAAGCATACTAGCTACGATCCTATCTTAAATGATCCTGGAAAATTCAGCAGAGTCCATCATAATCAATTTCGAGCTCGAGGCTATGTGAGGTATGCTCGAGGTTCCGACATCATCGTTGCCAAGATGTGGAGCTCGAGTTCGAGCATATGCCATAAGACCGCCCTATGGCGGTGGCATTGAGCGTGGATTTCATTGATTTAGCAACTGAGTTAGCGTGTCGACTTGTTGGCGGAGCTCCTCAAACGCTCTAGGAGCAATGACTGCTAGTAGAGGTGCTGGTTCTCCTGCGGAAGCGGTGGATCTCTGGAGAGGGCTGATTAGGAGTGGACGAGCTTGCTGGAAGATGTCCTGAGCATGTGTTAACCATGATGGCTACAAAAATCTGCAATGTGAACACTTGAGCTTGACGACAAAGAATAAGCACGAACAAGATCTCCAAGATTTGGAACAAATGTGTCAATGATATGTATCTAGGATATTCGAGCTTGATGATTGAGAATGAGCACAAATAGAATCTTTAGGACCTGAAACAAAGGCAAAGAAGTGTGACCTTGTTTCCTCTCTAATGCTTAAGTTAGTGAGACTAGAAAATATAAGTGTAAGGCTATGAATTCAATGTAAAAGCATACCTAAATAATGAACTTTGGTCCTATATTTATAGATGTTAATTATTGAGTTATAAAAAGATCCAACCACCTCTAATCTTTATCCTTATCATGCAAGATGTTTGTGTTATACTGAAAATGTCCTATCATAGTTTGAAGTGTTTTGGATGAGGATGAAGGATACAGAGAGTTGCAATCAAAGTGAATTTAATGTTTCTAGAAGGTGTGAGATAAGGACAAAGAAATCGATCTTATGAAATATGGCCTGACCTCCTAAGGTCCGACCTCAACATTTAGCCCGACCCTAAGCTTTGTATAATTGGGATAGGATGAGCTTGTGCTATTGCTCGAGCTCGAGGTTGAACAATAATTGTGCACATCAATTTTTATATTGTTTTCTCTTAGTCCAACTAGACAACCTGAGTTTTAATGCCCTCGAACTACATTAGAGGACACTACAACATTTTACACATTTTATAACATTTAAATATAGCATTCTTGTTGGTAATGCTATAAAATAAAATCGATATTTATCTAAACATTATATAATAACATTTACTAAAAGGCCTAGCCCAAAATGCTTCCCTCCATAATTTACCCAAATATTGAATCATTCTTTTTATACCCTATTTTGTTCTTTCCGTAAATCTCATTTTTCAGCCTCTGCTCTTCCCTGCGTCTCTCTCTTTCTTTTCCTTACTAATTCATTCATTCATTCATTTTCAGCAAATCACCCTTCATCACCACGGATTCATTTTGGATTTTTCAACTTTTGCTGCTAATTTATCATTCTCTATGTTCTGAAATTTCTTGTTCACTTGTGAAAGGGAAATTTGAAGCATCTATGGTTTGAATTGGGAGATCTATGGAGATTGTTTCTCCTTCTCTTCCTTAAGAAGGTTAAAAAAAAAAAAAAAAATATTCATTTTTAGGTTATTACATCTACTGCAACAAAGGACCCTCTACAAATTTGGGTGTAAAACTTCTCTCAACATTAGTTTATTTTTCTTGATTATATGATTTTGTATGTTATTCAATGTTTTTCGATTATATGTTTTGTGGGGTTACATGAGACGTCAAATTTTGTAAAAATGATTTTGCTATTTATGTAGGTATTATGAAGGTGAATTTGATGGGTTCATCTATTTTGTTAGTTCTGTTGTTACTTCATTGTTGCGATTTCTGATTTTAACTTATGTCCTCCTTCTGATAATATATTTTGAAAACCATTCTGTTGTTAATTTTGCAATCATTTCACTGGTTTTTGAATAAGATATTAATTTATTTTGTTTGGATTTCTAGAAATAAGTTGTAATGGTTTTTGCAGATTTCCTATTTCCATAAATTCCAAAGATTTTTGAGATTTTGTTATCCTATTTTATTTGAAAATTTACTATGTTAATTTGCAGACTTCCCTTTCTTGACAATTTTGCAAAATGAGAGTGAGTCATGTTTTCTTGACAATTTCTTGATTCAAAAGCTTTGGAACTTACGACGAATTTGGCAATAGTAAGTCATGTTTTCTCTATTGCTTTTCATCTTGGAAAATTCTCCCATGTTTGATAGCAAATGCATAAAATATATTTTCATCAATTTTTGACTTGTATATAATCTTGAAAGGAGTAATGCTATTTGTACATAATGATGTATATAATGATGATATGAAAGAGAGAAAAAAATTGAATTTTTTTTTTCTTTTTTTGTCATTATGTAAGGAGCTTTTATGAATTTGGCTACATTCAAATTCATTACTTTAGTTTTGTTATTTTCAGAACTGACGAATACCTTTTTTAAGCAATGATTGACACAGTTTGCTTCAGCGAAGCGTTGGGGACAGATAGAGGTTTCACAACTCTCATTGGTGTTGTTGACTTCATATCAGAATCTGCTTTTCGAAGTGAGAAATCATATACCCACTGGACTCCGATTTTTATATACTTATTGTGTTACACATAACTTTGTTGCATTAGTAGTTATGTTATTTGTAGGAGTAAATAATGAAAATACCTGTTCAACTGTTATTCCTTTGATTTCAATTCGCTCTCCCTTCTCGAGTTTCTTATCTTTCACTTACCCTCACCCCTATTAGAGCTCGTTGTTCAATAGGCCATTGTAGTAGTTGCTTGGTATTTTGATCAAGCACACTTGTTCTTCGAATAAGCTAATAAAAAATTCCCAAAAAATAAATAAATATAGTTTAGTTGAATAATCAAGAATTCTAAGTTAATTACTCGTGTTCAACCTATAACACCTGAATTCTAGCTCAACCCTTTTTCATATCATCAATAACAACATCTGTTGAATATTTAGTCAAGTGATATTTTAGAAGTTTCCTTAGATTTTCTCTAAATACCGTCGAATATAAGATTGAAATGTTCCATTCTGAATATAGGTATACTCTTACATACTACTAGGATAATATTTGGGTTCCTTCAAATTATGAATAAAGAATGGGTGCGTCTTAACATGTAA
>CAIGRR010109912.1:0-24153 GCA_903798365.1 Fraxinus sp. 1973-6204 | reverse complement strand
CACTTATACCTTGTTGGTATCAAATAGTTTTTGACTTAGCGTTGAAAAAGTTTCAAGAAACCAATTCACCCCCTTCTTGGTTAGTTATTATTGGGTTATCAAAATGATCATGTAACAAACCATAAAATAATTAATTGTTAACCCAAAAAATGAACTCAACAGATGTCGGGTTCACTTGTGCATGCGTGGGCTAGGTCCAACACGTGACGATAGATCAATGGTCGAAATCACTCTAAAATTGGACGAGGGAAAAGCTCAACGACACGAGACGTTTCCGTTCGGGTTTCGACGAGATGTCTGAGATACGATTGTTTAATGAGAACCAATCGCTGTGAACTCAATTTTAAAAACTATGAATCAATGTAAGAGAATAAAATAAGTCAATCGCGCTATGTGTACATAATCATTTACCAAATCTTTTACCGAATTGACAAGTGGCGGCCCCCTCTGTGGGTCCCCTCCCATACTGCTTCTGCTGAGGTTAGAGGCCCCTGCTAGCCCTATTTCTATGTTCAATCAGCTCTTCATTGATAATTTTTCACCTTATCATCTCTAGCAGGGCATCGTGGGTAGTAGGATCCTGATTTTGTACATCTCTCCAAAACAAGGTATTCATATTCAAGCCCCTTTCTTAATGCTGACAAGGCCTCATAGTCGGTAACTTGAACGTAATATGTCATCTCATATGTAAAGATGGATAAAAAACTCTTCAGAGTTTCCTCAGGCTGTTGCCTCATATCTTGCAGATGATGAATTGGGGCTTCTCCTTCCTCATTTATCGCAAATCTTTTTAGGAAAGTACTTTTGAATTTCGGCCAACTTCTGATACTCCCAGATGGTAACCTACAGTACCAAATTTCAACTTCTCCACTAAGAGTTAAGTGGAAATCTCTGCATTTCACGGCTGGGGTGGTGCCTCTCAGGCTTATATGTGTTTTGTAACTATTCAAATGCTTTGCCGAGTTGCCTCTCCCATCGTACTTTAGCATCTTAGGAATCACATAATGGTTCAACACCTAGGCATTTCTCAGCTCTCGCGAAAAGGATAGGTTCTCATCATCATCATCCAAATCACACGATCGTTGGGGATCATCTGAGTCGTAGTTTTCATCTGACTCATACCTGGGTGGTGGTGCAGATAGGTTTGCCTGATTTGCCGCCTTCTCGTCTCTTCTTTGAAGCCTATTCTAGGTGGGGCAACATGGTGGGCATGTTCTTGCCTTTCCTTCGATTGTCGAATCTCAGGATTTGGGGCTATGGCCTATTTCGAGGTGATGGGATTTCATAATGCTGCTTGTGCCTTGGTTTAGTCGAACTAATCCGGTCGAACACGCTATTAGATCTTCGATACTTGTTATCTGGCTCGTACTTCGGGGAAAAGTTGTCCTCCATATTGAACGGAGCCTCGTAGGTCGGCCAGAAGCATAGTTGGAAAAAACATCAACTCCCACTTCTGTTTCACTGCGGGCTAACTCCCCTGGCGTGTCTAGAAGGACGGGCTCTCTGACTTTGTACCTCGTCGGATGCCCACCTTGGCTTTGCATCCGCCTCAATAGCTCCTGCATTTCTAAGTTTTGGTTGGTAATACTTCTCATGTTGGTTGCCTAGTGGCTATTTCTCTAATAAGTTGGGATGTCATCCTCCTTCTACCTCGTCTGTAATGGTGGTGAGGTCGACGCCGACTTATTGGGGCTACTGTGGCAGGAACTTCGTCATGGCTCTCTCTCACACGCCTGGGAGAAGCGTCGCCATCTGAGCTCATTTCTTTCCAAGCCTAAAACTTACTCTCCAACTTTTGGGGGCTTCCTCTTGTTCCTTTTCAAGAACAAATCATTTTTCAAGGGGAATGTCCAAACGTGCATGCATGAGCTAGGTCCAAGATGTGACGATAGATCAACGGTCGTGTTCACTCTAAAACTGGACGTGGGGAAAACTCAACGACACGAGACGTTTCCGTTCGAGTTTCAACGAGATGTCCAATCACTATGAACTCAATTTTAAAAATTATGAATCAATGTAAGAGAATAAAATAAGTTAATTCAAGGGTCTAAAGTTACATTAGATCCTAAATTGTTACATGGTGGGGGTATTTATAGTGTTACAAACGGAATGGTGACCTTTAGATAAAATTACACGTGGCCTTATCCTCCCGGTTGAAGCATCAAATCCTAGTCATCATGTTGACTTTCCTAGCCTTACAAAGCATTTAATGCTTTTATATCATATTGACAAGAGGAGACACGAATATATTTTTTATAAGGGTCACATCAATCATTCAAATAAAATTTCTGTAATAAATTCAATATCTCTGCACGTGGGCTGTCACTAGCTGGTGGAGCGTCGGACCTAGGCCGCTTCGGATTAGTCGGGCCTCAAAAACTACCCCAGGGTCTCGTCTTCTATGGCTGGCGGTTCGGTAGGAGTGTGTCCACAACTTAACTAGGTCGGCTATGTGGCAGTGCTAGTAGCAAGTCATAACATTAATGAATATCAAACAGGCACTATAACAGTGAATCACCAAACAACTTGTTAGGTAATAAACACTTAAACAAACTTTTGTTGCCTTATGGAAAGATTTTAAAATTTCGTAAAATTTAAATATAGTTTCCTAATCTGAANAAACAGGCACTATAACAGTGAATCACCAAACAACTTGTTAGGTAATAAACACTTAAAACAAACTTTTGTTGCCTTATGGAAAGATTTTAAAATTTCGTAATTTTAAATATAGTTTCCTAATCTGAATCTTCAACATGAAATTGGGTTTACTTTGAATTAGCATATATAAACATTAATAGAATTTACATAGTCAACAAACGACTTTAGCATAAGAAATGTTGAATTCTATCTATTTGGTATGTCATGTAGATATTTACTTCTTTTTTTCAGTCCAAGATTTTTGTAGATCATCCTTCCAAATTCTTGTCGAGAATTTGAAGAAGTGATATAATTAATACTCTCTTTTATTCTGAAAAATTGTGGTGGTACTAATTTTAAACCATCTTGAACAACTAAATTAAACATAGACATATAACAAACATCGTATATAAAATAATTTAGCATCAAACTGGGGTTGGGAAGTGTTCTAATTAAAATGTGACAAAACTAAGCATATGACAAAACTAATGCTAGATATGTGAAAAACGTCAAATTCATCGAACACTTGTGATAAATACGAATACAAATTTATACAGTAGATATTCAACTAAACAAAAAGCAACAATTTTCTTATGTAGCCAATTATAATCAATAAAACGTGCAATGACACAAGTGTAACCATTATAGTACATCCAGACCAACAATCTGATGTAAAATAAATAATTTCATTAAAATTATTAAATGCTGTTTTTAAATTCTGAGTCATTGTATGAATTAATTTCATAATATCAAAACGAGCAGTATTTCTACTCACGTTTCGATAAGAGGGTTGGATACACTTTTTTATAAAGTCTTGGAAGTATTTATCTTTTGTGTAAGTGATAGGCAACTTGTTTATTGCCAAAAATTTTGGCATACTAGTTCACATTCTTTCTTGTGAATAAGAAAAGTTAGAAAAAGTAATTAATCCACAAATATATCAATTTGTCTAGCATCTAATTTTTCTCTTCCTTAACATGAGATTTTTTGTTAGTTGCAATGTGTCGGTGCTTTGACAGCAAATCCATACATATTCCTTTGAACTAATTTTACACACTGTTTTTCCTCTTTCTAAATCAAATTTAAAATTTTGCCACACATCTCATGTGTATTAATTTTTTTTATGGCTAGATGATCTAATTTCTGGAGTACCATCATCTAGATTTATTGGAGAGCAACTATCATATAAAATATCAGTAAAAAAAATTGTTAAATTCCATAACACAGTATGAACTAGTAAGTAATAAGTTACTTAAAATTTAGAACAAGAAAAATCATGAAATTCCGGTTTAATATGTCCAACCATACCTAAGCCTATGTCTGGCCATTATTGGGTAAAAATGATGATTTAAATAATGATTTTTTGATGAATGTGTTGTTAAAAATGGAATAAATGTTTTGAATTTACGTGCAAAACAGTGTAAATGTACCATTAAAAATGAGTATGAAATATAAATGAATTTCTTTTAAAAAGGGAGTTAAACATAGGCTAATTGTGTCTCAACCAGTTGCAGGTGGTCCTGCAAAGACATGCATGCCTGCATGGGACCTCCATTGAAAGAGATACAGTACTATTTGTCAATCCATGGATAAGGCTCTTCGCTTCCGTGTTTCTCCACGTTGAAGACTATTACACAAATATCTATCTATCTATCAAAATATCTTAAACGTTATTTCTTTAAGAAGTAAAACACGAACGCGTATGATTTTTTAAAAAAAAAAAAAAAAAAGTAAAAACACGAACATGAAAGCTCGAAAATTATTTTGGATTTTCGAAGAGTTTTCATTTTGAAAATGTATCCAAAGTAGAAATGCTAACATTAGAGGCGGAGTCAGGGGAAGACGAGAAAAAAAATTTGTACAATATTGATACCTAGAAGAAAAAATTCACATAAAAAAATAAATAAATGAGAGGGTGCCCCCTATCTCTGCCAGCCACATACAAGAAAATATCTGCCTAAATACTAGTATATATGTACGAAGATTAACTAAATTAAAAACAATCAAAGAAGAGATAGAGAGAGGGAGAGGGAGAGAATTAATAATGGAGTGTAGCAAAAGGCCAAATCGTAGTGATGTTCATTTGTCTAAAGAGGAGGAAGTAAAGATTGAGGAAGAAACGAGAGACCATTTTGATGCTTTGGCACCAAAACGCCACACAAAACCTCAGAGGAGTGAGTATTCTACCACTTACACTGATGCCCTAAACTCCATTAATGGTGTCAATAATCCTGAATATGATGAATTCCAACGTCTCGAAAAGGATCCTCAGGTACATCTGCTGCTACTTCTATTCTTTGATAAACCAATATAAAATATATAGATCTAGATGGATGTGTTTGGACTTAATAAGCGTGTAAATAATTCTCGATGTGAAAACACGCTGAGGAACTATGAATAGGAAAGAGCGGAAAGTTATAGGGTTTTTAATGAATTTTATGGATTAGATTAGACAATACTCGACAAGATCTCAATTAATTAATTTCCTTCATTAATATTTGTTTAGTACGATCTAATCTTTCTTATCAAACATGTTATAAATGTACTGCATATTGCTAGATATATATCGAGGGTTGTGTTTAGAAAGCAAGAAACCTCTTTTTACACCTCCTCGTAGATAATTCTTGATGCAAACGGCTGATCTTCGTAGATAATCTTTCTATTTTTTTCGTTTCATTAAAATAACCAGGAATTCACTCGTAAAATAGATCCCGAGATAGAAAGACTCATTCTAACGGGCGAGTTACGTGGGTCCTCGGGAACTGCCCATCAGGAATTTTTTTTTTATTTTTTAATTTTTTTTAATTTTTTTTTCCCTGCAGAAACTGGTTTAGAAAATTGTGTTTAATAAACAAGCATTTCTTTTGGTGCAGAAACTGGTTTACAAAGGAAGCAAACCAGCTGAGGAGTTTATGGAAACTGAGTATTACAGTGACCTCAATTGCATTGACAAGCAACATCACAGGGTATTTTTTTATTTTACAAATTTTTTAGGGTTAAGTAGCTTACTAAACTTTGTTTTGTTACGAATTGATCATTGAAGATTATATTTTAATCAAGTCACTTTATCTGAGTTTCCGCTAGTTTGAGCCCCAATTTTTCCAAAACTCTTTTTTCCAAAATTCATTTTCAACTAAATATTCTTCCACAATAATTTTACGCGTAAACCCACAAAACTTTTCCATATTTTTTAACTACATATTCTTCAAAAATCACTATTTCAACCCTCATTTCCCCAAAAAATGGATCTCAAACAGGGGCTTTGTACACTTGGTATGATCGTACTAGAGTGGGGGGGTGGGGGGGGTGGGGAATCCATTCGATCATCCAAGGTGAACAAGAATTGGGGATCGGACGCAGTCAAAATTCCTGCCAATGGCCAACACGAATTACATTGAAGGATAGCCTAAGCCAACCTTGAATTCTTCCTCACTCACTCCCTAACAATTAGATGAATTACACGGCATAAATGAATACAATCTGAACACAAATCTTCGACTGCGATGTTGACTTTCCTGCTTTTCCAACCTAATGAAGTTCAGTCATCCACTTGAAATCGACACACAAGTTCGATGAGCACAAAGACAAAATATTTTAGCTATGTTTTTATGTACATTTTTTGGTATCATAATGTGTGAATTCTTTTTCATAACAGACTGGAACAGGTTTCATAAATGTGGAGAACACAAATGGGGTTTCCTTCAGCATAGTACCAGATTCTGCAACTGAATCTCATGCCTCATGCAAGGGAAATCCTGCTACTAATGACTGGATTCCAGCTTCTGCTGATATGGTAATGGTACCTCAATAATTCCCCATTCATTACCATTTCTCAACCATGTCTATGGCATTTCTTGTATGGCAAATTAGACGGTGCTGGACAATATTAAGATAGCAAAAGATACTTCTATCTCATCCATTTTTTATTTTATTTTTTTATGTTGTCAAGTATGGTCCAATACTGAGTGTATTTCATGCAGTGTTAGATAACATTCCACATACAACATACAAGATTTTAACTTCGTTTTCGTCCTTAATCTGTCTAATACTATCTAGTCGAACATTATACCGAGCATGTCATTATTTTCTAAACTGTGTTCTCATTTTCCCGATTGCAGAAGAATTCTGTATCTGACAAGCCAAACAGGAGTGACAACTGAAATGGAGGATTACAAGTCACTCTTGAACACGCTGCAAATTATTGCAATTTCATCCTTATCTTCATCTCATGTTGCAAGCATTTCTATTAGTAATACTGTATTCCCAATTGTGACAAGCATTTCTATGCTTAGAACCGTATTTCTAAGTGTGCTATAGCAATATGAACTTTTCATATGCATTATCATTTTCTAATAAGAAGAGAGTTAATTTCTTTCCTTTCATATTCCTGTTCATATATCTTGTATCTCGGAAGACAAGGTGTCCAAACAAAAGACAAGTGAAGGCAGGGAGTGCATGACTATGAGACCTTAATCGGGTGCTTACAGGAGTCCCAAAAAAGAAAAAGGGCACCATAAACACTTAACCTGATTATCTTGAATTCAAATTAGCGACAAATGCATGAAATTTTCTAGTTACACGGCTAAAAAGGAAAAGAATATCTTGTTTCTACAATAATCCAAATAATACAAGGCCAAGGTATTGGTGCTGTTTATCCTCAGGCTGAAAGACGGCTAATGTACAACTTCCTATTTCTTATAAGTTAAGAAGTCCCAAGATGATATGTACATCGGTTAGTGTACTTCTTGTTTTCTCCTATAGCCCCTCAACCCTCTCCTATAGCCCCTCAACCCAATTGAGGGGGAACACAATCACCACGGTTATGTTCACACCCCCGTAATGTACAAGCTAGCAGCAAAGACAATGTCACGCTTGATTGCATTCGAAGCAGTTTCCATTTTCTTGAAGATTGAAGAATTACCCATAATTGCTGCAGCTTTCCTAAATTCACGACATGTTTCGTCCAATCTGACAATTGTCCTTACTATCATACCTTCAGGAACATCAGTAAGTTCACAGATATCTGCAAATGGTGTGCCCTGTGGATGGGAAAAGTAAGTAGAATTAGATTAGACGAAGGTATTATAAGAGATATTCCCAAGCCTCGCAATGAAACTGCATAAAACACATGCCTACCCCTACAGGGTGGGAGTGGAGGGGGCAAAGGGGTTATGCTGGAAAGCGCAGGTGAAAACACGAAAATTCACAAACAACGATTCACTCCTGAATACCAAAAAATATATTCTATAAAAACTCGTTGATTCTCTCAAAATTCTGAGATTTTGAACTCGTTGATTCTCACTGAATACTGAGATTTCGAACTCGTTGATTCGTGAGAATGCCAACAATTGTACAGATAATTGAGAAGACAATTTTTTATTCAATAAATTCCCTCCTTTTTCAATTTCGTACTTAGCACTGGAAGAAGAACTCACAACGCCATAATAAAAATCCTAACGTGAGAAGAAAATCTAAAAACTACCATCAGAATACGCAAATCACAAAACTACCAAAAACAATCCATAATATTCTTTTGTGGGTTGAAGGGAGACACAAAGTGAGCAGAAGAATACCTTTGCCCATTCATAGACGACTTCAACAAGACCAAACTTAAGATTCTCTTGGGCATATTCCTGGGGATCAACTGGCAGTTTGAACTGTGCTTGAAGCTCTCCTAGTCTTATAGCCGTGTCATACAATCTGAAGTACAAGAGAACTAGCATTATCTTTATAAGAAGAAATGGACGACAACTAGCAATATTTCCGTTTGAATAAAATAAGGGACAATAATAATGCCAATCATAACATAATTATCCAGAAGCAACCAGAGAACACATCAGAACAAAGTAAAAATCCAAGAAACTTGGTGAAGTGATGAATGTGATCCTTATACTGATCACAATAGCAACAATTCAATTAACACAGAAAATAGATAAAAAGGTAGGGGAAGCAAACTAAAATATATGTTTGGCTAAGCTTAAAACAAGTAGAAGTTACATTCAAGCTTCTTTTTGTCAAACACAATTTTAAAAGTTACCTTCTCTTTACAAATGAAACTTTTCACAATGTAAATCTAGAGCCTGTTTGGTAACAATTAAAATTCAATTAAAATTGAAAATATGGTCGTTATTGAGTTCCACTCGTCTAATAGAAGTCAACAATAACGACGAATTTTTCAATTTTAATCCGATTTTAATCTCTACCGAACATGCCCTAAATCTTTTCTTGTGTAAATCTACCAAAATTTTGAATGGTGCGTTAAAGATTAAATTTATAGGCATGTTCGATAGGGATTAAAATTGAAAATATCGTCGTTATTGGGCCCACTTGTCTAATAAAAGTCAACAATAACGGCTAGTTTTTCAATTTTAATCCAATTTTAATCCCTACCAAACATGCTCCTAATAAAACATCAGCAAAAAACACCAGTAATATAGAAATACTACCAAATTTAATAGCACGTATTAAAGAACTCGACAGTAGATGCAAGCATAAATTAAGAGTAGGAAAAATATGCTACCTCTTTTTAGCTTGAGACAGCTTTGGGGTAAGAGAAGGTTCAGAAGTGTTCTTCTGCTGAAAAACAAAGGCAGACATTATTGCCACAGCTTCTTCTGGTTCCAGATCATCCAGTTGATTTTCAAACAAGCACTCGGTGCATATCAACTCCTCCCCAGAATTCATTTCACAGGCAACACGGCCTTTAATTTGCACTACGAGGTCAGAATCAATACAACCAATTTCCTTCAAAACATCTATCTGTATTGACATGACTAAGATGTCAGATAGGACTATTGAGGCTCGAGTTCAATCATAAATAAATTACCAGAATAAATTCAATTTCTGCCAAAAGAAAGTAATGCAATTTTATGTGGAGACGAGGGCCACATACCCGACCCTGAAAGTCAGGCATCTGCTGAAGTGCCTCATCTGACATTTCAAACTCCAGAGCATTCACTTCCTCTCTGTGCCACTTCAATTCTCGAGCTATCTTGATGTTCTCGTTCAATTTAATACATCCATGACACTTATTCTGTGCCATCTTCTGCAATAAGCTATTCCAAATGTAGTAAGCTTCAACGATGTCGACGTCTTTCAACTTCAGATCTGGCAATGACTTTTCATCATCATCTCAATTGAAAAGAAATTCACGAAATAAAATCTGAGAGCATCCAAATAGACCAAATATTTGCTATATCCAGAATTCAGTACCATGCAACTCTCCGATGTCCATATTAAAGAACGGCAGCACGTACTCGGACTTATATCACCCTACCTAATACATCTACCTTCTATCAAGGTTAAGGACCTATTGGCGAAAAGATGGACAAGTACTGAACATGATCACAGGTGAAGCTGGCCCCAAGTCCATGGGATTCATGTAGCTCAGCCAAAGTAGCCGAGATGAGGCTTCACTGACTTGAGTAAATATGTATAGCACACTCCAAAAAAGAGAACCAAAAAAATCTGATCATAAATCAGGTTTTTAACCTTAATGAGGAAAACCTCCGGCATAAGAACTAGTATTACATAATTAAGCACATAACATGTACAAGTGGAGTGTACTAGTTAAACAGACAAATACTTATAATATTCGAGTTCCTATCTTAATTGATCCCTGAAGTTCACTCAACTTGTTGATTCTTTCACAACACCTGCAAATGATTGTCATGAAACTTGCTTGAAATTCTCTTTTAGTATCTAATTAAGGCAGCCCCCATCTACTGTGTTGCATTGTTACTATAAATAGTTGCCTGATATTGAGTATCTCTAATGAGCTTAAAATAAAAGCTGCTTATGTCGTTTCTAACCAGAGCGTCCCTAATGCAAAACAAAACAGATGGGACCCAAAACACAATCTTTCCAACCTTGCCGTTATGTTTTAGAGTGTTCCCACACACTGCTCTTATTCAAACTCTACTGGTGTAAATGTCTCCCCAGGTTATTTTATGGTACAAATAAGGTACTAAAAAAATATTAGGGTGGGGGAACTAAAGATTCCCCCCAGCACCACCACACTCGCAACCAACCATTCAACCCAGCTGCACAATCAGCCACAAGCATAATCACATGATGCTGCTGCACCAACCACTGTCCAATTGACCACAACACTGGAAACTACAGTAGCCATCCCAAAACCACTGCCAACCAAACCCCTACCCCAAATTAACAATTATCATCACCATTGCCCATAACCACAATCCTAATAAAGCTAAAAATGTTGGTAGACTGAGCAGAGGTGGAGAGTAAATCACCTCTTAATGTTTTATCCTCCAAGTGCCAACTCTATTTTGGCATAAAAAAGGAAAGAAGATTTATCATTTATTTTCTTAACATAATCACTGGATTTAAGTTAGGAAATTCTGCTATCGTGGCAACTTTTCTTTCTTATTAAGAATTCAAAATATAAATAGTAGTAAAATAAAATCATGTAAACAAATAGTTTGAGGATGCAGTGTTTTAAAATTATTCTTCCTATGAATTCTCTCCCAAATTCCTAATCTTATTATCTTTCTTTCTCAATTCTTCTCTCCACTTTATCTTCCTCTCTCGTTCGGATAAAATTGGTATCAGACCTACTTTTCAATGACTAAACCCTTTCCCCAAAGCTACAGTTCTGGTGATGTTCGTTGAATAAAATAATGTTCAGTTGCCAACAGCACGCGCTCTATGAACCACATGGAGTTTTTCTGCAGTGCTCCGAGTTTGATTCTAAAGTGGTCTATATCTTCTGAGATTTCAAGCATTGATGCAAATTTGGTGGAACATATTTGCAGTTGAGTGAACTAAGTTGAGTTCTTTTCAGTTATGGGGATATGATGGAGATTCTGATGACGATTTTGGTGAAGACTTAGCAAAAGACACTTATTATTCGAGGCGCAATAGAAAGTAGAATAAGATATTTTGATTTTTCTCAACATAATTATTAGTTTTAAATTGTGAAGTAGATTTGAACCGAAAAGAACGGCCAGAAAAAATTCATGCAGCAACTCTATGGACTTCAAATAAGGTTAATTTGTTGATTAAAAAAAAAGGGAAATAAAATTCTTCCATTCAAGGAATACCGACATTTTTAGTCCATGAAACTAACTTTTCTACCATGAGACCCCATTATAAACAGTAAATTCACAAGAAAAACTCCCACAGTCATTCAACAGTCAACACCTTACTCGTGATACATCACCCTGCATTGACCACAATGACACGAAGTCTCGAGTTTATTAGCCACCCAATCAGTTTTCAGACAGTAAGTGAAGAGTGTTCATTGACGTACCTTTCACTGGATCCAAGGGAGGTGGATACTTATTTCCATCAGATTTTAGAGTCAGAAGCTGCTGAACAGTATTTGAATAGGCACCAGCACTAACATCTTCAAGAAGTCGAACTTGGTCAATCTTTATTCTGTGATTGCATATGGCCAAGAACTCTTTATTATCAACTCCCCTAACCTCGTAATTCACTCCAGCAGCAAAACCACGGTGAGGTAATTTTATATTGACAACACCAGATCCTTTACGAGATGTGACTGAAGAATAATAATCATCCTCCAAAACACGTTTTGATTTTGGTACCAATATTTGGAAATCAGCACCCTTTTTCTCTTTCGAATTTCCACTATCTGACTGTGTAGGCAGTGTTGAAGGTAATTCAGGAGTCAGCACTAACACCATGTACTGTTTTAAGTTAACAGAAGGGGCTTTGACAACAACCGCTAATAGGTGATCTTGGACCTGTCAGTGATTTTTTTTTTTTTTTAAAAAAAAAAGTCAAAACTCAAAAATATAATGAAAAAGGAATAAGTATGCATCCCTTCTTGTAATTTGTGCAAATTAGACGTGCTAAGAAAACAGCTATGAAGCTAAAAACATACGGACTCTACTGAACCACTTGACCCAAAAGCTTAAAATGTTAGCAAAGGTCACATGTATATCATTTAAATCTTTGAGTTCAAAACACACCCCTCACTAGCGGCATGGCGGGGTTCATATTTTTCATCAGAACTTGACGCGCATAGTCCATTAAATGGGTATTGGCAAAACTTGAACACAAGACCTAGGCTTGCTCTTGTATCATGTTGAATCACTTGATCTAGAAGCTTAAACTATTAGAAAGGACCATACATATATCATAATATATGTAAAATGGTTTAACTTCACTTTAACCAAAAGAATTTGAAAACATAATATGTCCCTATTAGAATTTGCTAAAAATCAGATTTTTAGTAGATTTTAAAAAAAGTGGATGAAATGTGTGGTTGAAAAGTTGATAAAAGTTGTGGGTCTCATGAAATGTGTAGTTGGAAATGAACTAGGGAACGAATGAGTTTAAAAAATGGGGGCCAAACAACAGTTAAACCTTTCACTTAAGAAGACTGAAAACAGTACCCAAGAGGAAGTAATATACTGGAATTTTGAGCAATTACAAAATAAAAATAGAAATTAGAAGCATATACTGGAGTGCCTTTTTAAAATATTGTAAGGAATTCAAACTCGTCAATTATGAGTGATATTCTCAAAGGAAATGCCTAAGCAATGAACTGATAAAAGCATCCCCTCTGTGAACAAGTATTTTATTTGGGAATAATTTTAGCTAGTGATGAACTTCAAAGTGTACTCACGGATTGTGATTTTACAACTACCACCCTTCCAGGAGTGAGATATTGTTGGGAAGCAGGGGACTGCATGACTGCCTCTGTTATCTGATTGCTATACCTCTCAGCCTCCGAGTACAGGTCATAATATTCTTCTATAGCCGGTTCGCCCTTTATGCATCTACATCCATAAGACATACTTGATGAACCAATTTATGGAATTGTGAAACATCAAGCTGTCTCACAGAAGGTAGCATTCACATTTTAGTTATG
Organism: Fraxinus sp. 1973-6204; assembly: GCA_903798365.1. Classification (NCBI taxonomy): domain Eukaryota; kingdom Viridiplantae; phylum Streptophyta; class Magnoliopsida; order Lamiales; family Oleaceae; genus Fraxinus; species Fraxinus sp. 1973-6204. The sequence continues at coordinate 10,652 of CAIGRR010109912.1, read as the reverse complement.
CTTCTATCAACAATGGTTATATCTAATGTGCTTACTCGATGGCTTTAGTAGGTTGAGCAAGCTTTAGCATTAGAAGTTGTTGCTGCTCTGGCAGTTTCTTCTGAGCATGAAATTCTGCAAAACTTCTTTTCAGCATGTCTTCTACCTGCAAAGTGATGCTCCTCAACAAATATCAACAGCACGAACAACTAATGCAAGTAATTCTTCAACACATTGAATCCATAAACTAATATCTTTATTCTTCATTACTGGGGTGGTGGCATAAACTCAGTCCCTCCCTCCACTCACTACTCTGAATACCTTTATTAAACTAAATGCTACCAAATCCTAGTCAGCTCGTTTATTATTATTTCAAAACCTTGGTCTGTCCCCTTGAGATAAAATCATGGATCCCCAAACACTTCACCTCAGCAACAGGTTTCATAAGAAAGACAGGTCAGAGGCAAAACAGTTACAAGATTGACTCGAAAACGTACCCAACTTCATTAAAAAATTAAGAAAAAAGTAAACAACAAATGCATCTTAGGTTCTGTTTGGCATAGAGCATTTTAAGAAAAAAAATAACACCTGAACTTTATATGATACCAGTGGTGGGTTGTCCATGGTGGTTTGGGGGGGGTTGGTGTGTAGTATGGTGGCAGCAGTTCGCACTTGTTAGGAGTGGGCAACAATTTTAATATCACTTGGGTCATGCAACAATTCTAACACAGCTCTGCCATATAATGAAGTTAAGTGTAGCAGGCAGCTCAGTGGTGGGAGTGAGGAGTTTGGTAGTAATGGAAAGCAAGAATGAATAGAACGAAAATAGGGAGATATGGAGTGGGGATGAAAGGGGGAACGAAAGAAAGATGGCAGAACCTGTGGGCATGGAGAGGGGTTCTCTGTGCACAATGGTGATGCAATATTAATGGTGTCTAGTCTTTGGTGGGATAGTATGCAGTGGATCCTAATGCATGGTGTTAAATATTGTTGAACAGCTCTATAGCTGCTCTCTTTTTACAAGTCATTATGGACTCCAATTTAGGAAATAAAAATGTGAAATTTTAGAAAATGCAAGCAAACAGATACTCTGACGTGGACACAACCAGTAAAAACACTGAGAAAGGAAATGGTACCGACTGTACCTCTTTTTTTTTGTTATAAATTTTCTAGTGGGTCCATTTCATCTATCTAATTCTATTTGACACTTCGTCCTACACCACACCTTTTGATAATTATCTATCATGAATCATCTAGCATTTGATAACCTCTTTTGTAAAGTAAGTCAAAGCTATTTATACCTTCAGCTCTTCAACACGAAGGAGATGCAAGATCATGATGTAGGTAAGTCGAAATTGAGATTCAAGCTTAGTTGCACTGCCAACTATAACATGCTTCAAATCCCTCTCCTCAGGTATTTCGTCACGGCACATCACAACAACTGTACCAATTTTATCTAGTCCTCTCCTGCCAGCACGACCAGACATCTGAGTATATTCTCCAGGAAGTAACGGCCGAAATTCCTTGCCATCAAACTTCCTTAAAGCATCAAAAACAACCTGCCAGGAGACAAAGATAGCAACTGACAAATACATAAGAAAGATATATTGATGCTAATATTGGTGATCCAACAAGAACCAATGATTATGGAAGAGATGTGCACTATCTTCCATTCGAAATCTAGATTAATGCAACTAAAAATATCATTTGGAATAATATTAAATCCAATAGGAAATCTAACACAAATTATAAGGATTAAGCCTTCTTAACTCATGGTAGTAATTATACATCTCACAGAAACTATATTGATAACAACTTACCGTCCTAGCTGGGGCATTGACTCCCATTGCAAATGTCTCCGTTGAAAACAAAATCTAAGGATAACCAAGGACAACCATTAGAAGTCTCAATGATTAATTAAAAACTAATAGACACCAAGGACATGTATTTGATCATGTTTGGCTAAGCTTAAGAATAAGTTATTTGACTTTTTGTTTCGAAACATGTTAGGATATGTTATTTTTATAAAGTAAAAGTTATTAATAAGTGACTAACAGACTAAGTAAAAATTGCTCATTTTAAAGGCAACTCTTAAATGTCAAAATAAGTAATATACTTAATTCCAATTCTGATCACTAAAAAGATTACACACTGTAAAAATTCCTTATTTACTTATAAGTGAACTTACCTAGTAGTAAACTTTTTAAGCTTAGCCAAACATGCTCACAATGTATGAACTGTATGATATCTTAAAAGATTCTATCCTCAGAAATACAATCATAATCCTGCTTCAATCTGGCATACACCATCTTTTCAGTTATTATTTTAGGAAATACACAATAAGATTCCAAAAAACCAATATATGAGTTCCATGCACAACCTGCAAATAAGATGTAAATAACCTTTGGAACAACAAAAAAAAAAAGGCAGCAACTTACAAATTTACCTTGATTACCCCACGACAGAAAAGCATTTCCACGACTTCCTTAACAATTGGAAGCAATCCAGCATGGTGTACACCAATCCCTCTCCGAAGGAGTTCTTGAACTCTAACAACCTATAATTCATGTATGTCAAATCCCTGGATCCCAAAATCACTTAAAATTAATAAAAATCAAATAATACACCTGCGGTAGATTTCTGTCTGATCCTTTTAACCTTGAAAATGCTTTATCACAGAAGATCCGGATTTCACTTTTCTCTGTGCTAGTTGTGAGGTCAGTCCCAGTCATTTTATCAGCTGATTTGTCACAACGATTTTTTGAAAAACAGAATATGACCACCTGAAGACACAAGTAATTATGTTAAATAAAAAATTTAAAGTTATATCATGACAACATCTCATAATCACATTAGTGAAGTTTGAAGAATTAAAATAGCATCAAACGCATTTAGTTTTCAGACATCTAGTAAGCATTCGTATCTAAAAGTACAGCACTACATCCAGAATAAGTCAATATAAAACTATTAAAGTAGTAAAACAGGAAATACAATAGCCAAAGCAACTTGTTACTTTTACATTTTGTGGATGCACTAAAAAAACATAGACATCAGAATAGAATTTTTCAAACATACTGGTAAGAGGGATTTCTTTGAAAGCTTTTTTATAAGTGACAACCACAAAGAAGCTTCTGATCTCCGTGATCCCCAAGCGTTACCACCACCACTGTTTTGATTTCCCCAACCAGGCCCAGAATTCCCCAAATTTTGGAATCCAGAATGTTTGTTCTGTTTTCCCTGAGAGAAACTTTCACGTTTCTGATTTCGAGCCCTGTCGTTGGCTGCTGAAGAACCAGAATAGGTTCCTGCACCACAAGCAACAATTGTGTTTTTCTTCTTGGTAGCATCTTTAGCAGCTTTTAAACCCTGTGGCAGAATTTTTTCATTTTCACAGATCTTGTAAAGCTCTCCAGAATAAAAAAGGCAATGCTCCAGAGGGACTGGTCTTTTAGTCGTCCTGATGAAGATAATAAAACATATAGAAATAAAGCTAAGAAAATCTATCGCTGGATTTACAAGAAATATATAGCTTGTACTAAAGGACCCCATAGAGAAGGTCATAAATATGTATTGAAATGGTCAGTGAACTTTTATTACGAGAGGATGCTACTAACCAAATAACCCGAATTTGCTTTTGTTTTGTCCGACCAATCCAATCAGCAAACTCGTTAGTGTTTGGTACCTACAGAATGAAAAAGAACACTTAATATGGTAACAGAAAGAAAAAAACTGCAATGAAAACATAGGTACCAATGTGCATCGGCTTTCAACATTCTACTTTACTTAGAGACCATTTGAGCCCCATTTTTTTGCCAAAAATGTATTTTGAAATAGTATTTTGTTGAAGAATGTGTGGTTAAAAAATAAGGAAAAGTTTTGGATTTGTGATTAAACATAAGAGAGGCAAATATATTTTGACAATAATGGGGACCAAACAAAGGCTTAATATGGTAACAGAAAGAAAATTCTCACTGAAAAATAGGTACCAATAAGCATCAACTTTCAAGATTTTAGATTCATAAACTGAAAATCTGAATAAAAATTATCTCAAAGAACATAAAATGGAAAAAAATTTAGTCTTTTATCTAATCTTTTGTCAAATTTGTCATCGTTGCCTTTCCATAGTATCAAACATTTCATTTAGGAAAAGAAATCAAAGAAAATCGAGCATAAAAATGTGAACACAACAGTAACAAGCTAGAAGGATTTATAAATATAGTCCATCTTCTACAAGCACTACTGAGTGTCATTTATTACGGGAGAGGAAGTCCACTTACATCCATGTTCCTTTCTCTGTTTTTCTCAATGTTATAAAAACCAGACCAGGCCGGCCGGTTCAACCGGAAAAACCGAGAACCAGCCTAAAATCCGATTCAGTTATATTTAGCCCTTGTTTGACACCCATTTTAGAGAAAAAAATGATTTGGAATAGTGATTGATGGAATAATGTGTGGTTAAAAACTAAAAAGTAAAGAGAATTTTTGGGTTTATGTGTAATATTATTTTATTGATAGAATGTGTGGTTGAAATGAAAAAAGAGAAAAAAAAAAATGAGAATGAGAATGAGAAAAAAATGGATGTCAAACAAGAGCTTAAAAACCCTCTTAATATAAAACCAATAAAAAACTGGTCAATTGGCTGGTTTATTCACTGCCCGGTTAACCTGGAACCGGTTTTGCCGGTTTCATTGGCTATTTATTTAAAAATTATATAATAATTAATTTTAAGCCTCTTCAATTGTAAGGCACAAAATTGTTGGACAACATAATTAATTTTAAGCCCTTCCATTGTAAGGCCCAGAATTGTTGCTTATTCAACAGTTGGCAATTCCATTTATAGATACATTTTCCTAGGATTTTGTAGTCACTATCCGGAATTGCAAAGCATCCTTTGGCTGTGGTCAAAAGCAACTCATTTGGCTATACTTAAAATCAATTAAAAGAGAAAAGAATCTTTTGTCTGTTTACTTCATTGAATAAATTAATTATTTTTTTATCTTATTTTACTTAATAAAAATTAAATAATATTTTACTACTATCTAATATTATTTATTATTTGAAAATAATTTATTTATCTTTATTTAACTACCCAGTTCAACCCCAGTTCGACCCTTGAACCTTTTGTTTTTTCGGGTCAATGTTCGGTCCGGGTTTTAAAATATTGGTTTTTCTATTTTTTTGGACAATTAACAATTCTATTCAATTTCATTAATCCCCTGTTTGATGGCCATTATTTTGAGAAAATGGAGTTTTGAATAGTAATTTTTTTAAGAATGAATGGTTAAAAAATATGGAAAAATTTTGAGTTTACGAGCAAAATATTTAATTGTGTAATTGTATGGTTGAAAATGAGTATGAAAATTAAAGAATTTTGAAATAATGGTAGTCAATGTAACAATCGGGCCTCGTGTCTAGCCGTAGTCTTACATATTGTCCGCTCTGGGAGAGCTGAAGTTCATCTTATTCCTCATGAATTTCTATCGCGTATCCAGAATTCGAACCCTTGACATTTCCTTTAAGAATGATTTAATTTGAATTCTATTACCAATTGAACATCTTCGCCTTCCACCTAAGATGCACAGGAAAGGCTCAAATCCAATCCTCAGAGAGGTTTGCGAAAATTTTTGGAAAAACGTCATAATCAAAATTGGATAAGAACGGCTGACTTAATACGAGGTAAGCATTGCTTTGGACTTGGCCTTCAGTCTAACACTCGGGTTATTAGAAGAGAAGAGTCGTGACTTACCACGTTGACTTTTCTATCCTTTATGCTAACCATAGCTTAATACCTCAAATTAGTAATTTCGTTGTACATTGGATTTACTTAGTGCTATTTATGTTAATTTGCTCTAGAACCACACGACAATTCATTTTGGGCTTGGATACCTTTTAGCTCGAAAAAGTAAAACTCGACAAATGAGTTTGTTCAACGGAGCCCAATCAATAGAAAATAACAGCGGATGGGCAACCCAATAACATAAAATCAGTGAATAATTCTGCAAACAAAGGATCAATTTGAAAGCTGAAAAGGGCAAATAATCGAACCTCATACGGATCGAGCACTCAGAGCAGACGCGTTTCTCTCTGCACAGAATATCTCAGAATATGTTTGGTCGAAGAAAATTCCTATCTTTCCCCCTAGTTATTGGCGCTGTAGTGTAAGTTTTGACGGTCTTTATTATCGAATCCAATATGTATGTATTCTACGAGATTTCCATTTCAGAGTTTTGATTGGATTGATCAGCAAGCGTAGTAAGTGATTTAATAGTGCGTGTTTTCTTTTGTAACCTTCAATTTGTTGTGTCCATATTCTATATTGATTTTAATTGGAAAAAGTATGAATTTCAATGCTTGGTAAGTTTGAGTAAGAAATGTGTTCAGTTGATCGAATTGGTTCAAATTAAAACATAATTAATTGTACTCTAAAGGTCGAATTGATGCAAATTAAAACATAATTAATTATACTCCGAAGGAGAATGTGGGTGCGTAAATTAATATAACAGAGATGTTCATTGTCCATTGTTTGATGAAATTCCCCATCAGAGGTTGATATTTGAAATCACATACCTTGTTGATTCTAAGTAGTGAATTATATAATTTGCATGTATTACATAATTGAACGGTGCTAACCAAGATATTTACTTCCAGATTGTATTTACATTTTAACTTTCCAAGTCTTTTTGTTTCGAAATGTTGTATTCAGAAGCACTCTGGGTCTTTTGGTCCTCATCGGTATCAGGTTTTTAGGGCTCATGAGCTTTTGCTTATAAAAACCTTAAAAATAAGCAATTGCGTCCTTACTATTTTTAAGGTGGTTATGAGCACCTAAGTGCTTGTCTTTTTGTTTGTAAACAAGGCCAAATGTTTTAACGTACCTATAGGTGCTAGAACATACAACTTAATGCTTTTAAGCCAATAGTTCTTATAACTTAAGAATCCCAAGCAGCCTCAAGGTTTCCATAAACAATTAACATCTTGTCAGCAAACTCCTACTATTATCATTTACCATTGTACATTAGTTTCTATGTCTTTCACTCTAAACATTTTTTTCCATATAGAGCACTATATCTCACTTAAAACTTCCATTTGTGTGTGTGTGAAATGTATGTATATGCCTGGAATCAATAAACTCTATCACTTCAGTTTTCTTTACACCACTTTTAACTTTATTATCACATGGATCCATATGTTGAGGAAACAAGACAATATGATGCAGACCCAAAAAAAAGTGAAAACTAGGAATAAATAAAGTAAAAAGATCGCCTGGTTCTCGTATTGGAGCATTCTTGTTGCTCATATTGATATGTTGAGACGTTTTTTCATATACTTTCTGAAAATGCTTCTAGGAAATGCATTAAATTTCAATTTGCTTCATGGTCCTGAACTCTGGATGGTAGCATGGTGCCATGGTAGAACAATCTCTCCATATACCTTTAAGCACCTTTTGCTCTGTTCTAGTACAAGGCAAGACCTATTATGTTGTCCTATCTGTAAACTGTTTCTTGTTAGCTTTTGGGGCTTGTTACCTCTTCTCTTATTTAAATCCGTAGCTTTTTTTTTTGTAAGGGCTTGTGACAAATTACACTGGATTCAGTCCTTGTATAGGCGCATGGCAGTGATTTGCAAAATCTTTTCTTAGTTTTTCTCTTCCATTGAGATTTATAGAAAATGGTGCCCAAAGCATGGCGCACGTGTGTTATATTTCTCTTCTTGCTTATCTATTCAATTATCTTGACTTGATTATGTGAATCTCCTGCCTTTTTTGGTGGAGGAAGGGGATGACATTGAAGCCTGTTTACTAATACCAATATTGCTATTAAGATTGTGAAAATGCCATCACAGTGGAACCTCCATGCTGATTGTAGAAGTAGCATGCGAGGCAATGGCATCCCCCTTAGCTGGCACAGTAAATGATCAGAAGGCATCCATAACAGTAACTGAATAATAGTCATAATCAATTATGAAGCTTCTGAGTGGTTATTTGATTATCAATATACTCATCTATTTTTTGTGTTTTACTAGTTTTTCATTGAACTAGTTTACCTGAATTTACTTTCAATAAAATGCTCGAGGGGATTGCTTATTGTTGCAGGATAGGAGTCGTATCTGGGAAAGCTATATTTGGGCCTCCTCTTGATGAGTACTGGAAAAAGAAGCTCCAAGAAGAAGCTGTTGCAAAAGAGACCGATGCTAGCTCCACTTAGATGATTTTCAACTTAGTTGGACCAATGAAAGCCAAACGGGAGTGCTCTTGCAAGCTGAGCTATACAAGTTTAGTAAATTATTTTCTGAACTGGCTTTACCGAATCTTTGTCCCAAAAAAAGGACAACACAATTTTTCGGATGTCCTTTGACATGATCTAGTAGAATTAGTCTCAAGTGCTTCCTGATAACATTTGCAGAGTCGAATTGAATGCTTGTAGCCTCTTTTGTTTCATTTTGTATACTTTTATAAGCAATAATACTTTAGTGCGTGATGCATTTAGAAGAATCACTTTCCAATTTTGTAAACTCTATCATGAATCTACCAATCAAAGCTGCTACGCTAAGCTACTAAATAGAGAAAGAAGCAACAAAAACAAGGAAGATCCAATATCAAACGAGTTTTCTTTTGATAAGATTGAAGGCTATACATTTGTATGAAGATATACAAAATAAGTCACGCAGAGGACCAGGGTAATTGGCCTGATAAATTTTGAGCCTGTACAATTCTATCAAGATAAACCAAAGTTGTACTGCAGTAGATAATTTCCTGGATGCACTTGGAAAGAATCTGTCATTACAAGAGAGAAACATTCACTAGAAAAGTGTACAGTACAAATCAGTATGGAGCCAAAATCCAAGGTCCATTCAATATGTGCAAACACAAAGTAAGACATACAGTAGCAACTGTAGAAGATTTGCCACTCACATATCTCATAGTATTAATTCCTCGATCAACGACCTCCTGGTGGACAACATCAACGCTTCTCTTCGTGCACTCTGACAGTTTCTCGAGTATAATCTCGAGAAACGATCTAACTGTTTCGAATGTCACCTTACCAGTCATATCAAGAACAAACTTCCTATTGCTTGGCACTGCCAAAGTAGAAGAAATCTTACTCCTCCATCCACCATCTTGATTCTGATCATCGAACAATTTTCGTGCCTTTAATGTGGTTGAGATTATTTTTGTCCCTTTCTCGACTTTATCATCTCCAGGAAAACTATCTCCAAAATCAACTTTCCAGTATGGAGGTCTCAAATTTGAATCAGCAAAGGAGCTTTTAGTCCACACTTGGTGAGAAGTCTGGATTAAAGTTTCTATAGCACCATTGCAAACAGTTACCAGCATGTCTTTTACTTCAGATTCATGCTTAGGATTAGTCAATCCAGAAAAGATTTCATCGTAAGTGTTTATATGCATAGTTTTCTCCAAGTAAACACTAACAGCAGTGCTCACAAATAATTGTATGCAATCTCCAATTAGCTCTCGACACTTGTCCTCGTTAGCCACTTCAATCCACCTCGAAATAGATTGATAATCTGACTCCCTCGAAAGATTATCAAGATTTACAAAACCATCCAAATTCGATCCTGTCTCGTGTTGTCTATGCGAATAAAATGCCATTACCAAATTTCTTGCAAAACTCCCAACAACTACAGAAGCAAAACCTGACCCTGAGTCCGAAAACAATTTATTCATAACCCGCTCAGAGAAACCCGAACTCTCACTCACAGAAGCATCATTTTTCATTGCTTCAGACTTGTAGCCTCGTAGAATTCCCACTGTCAAAGCTTTTGTGATACTATTTACCGAGTGAGAAAACTCATCGGACCGAGTGATCTTGGATATTTGCTTCAAACTATTGGGAATTTGATTGGAATCTGATTGTATGAACTCTTTAAAATCATTCGAAATAATCCCAATTGTCTCTGCTGAATCAGATACCATTTCTGCTACAGAAACTAATGCACCTAAAAGTTTCAACAATCTCTTCCTCTTCTTCACAACAGAAGGCGAGTTGTAAATCCTATAACTAGTGAATCCTAATGCTCCAAAAACAAGAACCCACTTTTTCTTTCTCTTCGTATAGTCTAAACCTTTCTTCAACAGTTCCAAATCCATAACAAATATGCAAAATATTTACAATTTAGCCGTTTTATTTATACACATACACACTAGAATATATACGTACACGCGTGTGCATTCGGAGAGAAATTTGTATACGCGAGAGTGACGGACAATCAGTTGCAGAAAAAAGAAGAAGGGATTATGTGCACGTTCAATGGAGGAGTGATGATGATGATCAACTGGAAACTTGTGCATGTAAATTGATAAGAGTGATTGAATTAGTGGCAGCTGTAGGATTGATGAAATTCAACATTCGGTTGGTGTATACGTATAGATGGATATGGATGAACAGTTATCTGTTATTTTTGATAGGAGGATAGGAATAAAAGGCAATGGTCGGTTGGTCCAATTGTTTGGCCTCGTTGAATTGAAAAGTCAAGGGTGCTGGAGTGTTGAAATTGTGCTTCCAATAAACCAATTTTTCGGGCTCAGTTACCAACAATCAAACACCACAATCGACCAACAACCACAAACCAACAACTTCCCAAACCCGAACTCGGTTGCTCCAACTGAAAACAGCCCACTTAGGTCTATGGTGTAAAGATGAAGAACAACTATCT
>CAIGRR010109909.1:0-10816 GCA_903798365.1 Fraxinus sp. 1973-6204 | reverse complement strand
TAATCAAATGTTCAAGCCAAGGACAGGGTAATAATAATGGTAGTGCTAACCGTGCACTAAGTGCTTCAGATAAGTCCCTTTTGAGTTCTTGGGTCATTAACTCGGGAGCTACTGATCATACGAGACATTACTCACAAAAATTCAGCACTTATAATCCATGTCCTAGCTATAAAAAAGTATCCACCGTTGCAGGTCGGGGAATAATCAACATATATTCGTCTTCAAGTATTAAAATGTTTTACATGTACCAAAGCCTTAAAAATGTTTTATATGTACCCAAGCTTTCCACCAAAGACTTGAATTGCAATGTTATTTTTTTCCCTACTAATTGTGTTTTTCAAGACCAGGTTACAGGGTAGATGATTGGGCATCTAGGGAGAAGGACGGACTCTACTACCTCGAAACAAGTGGTGGCAATGTGAGCAATGGTAATCAACTACCTTTTTCATATTCATCCAATTCGTCTTCCTTAAAAGAACAAATTTGGCTTAATGTTCTTAGGCTCATGTTTCCTTTTTTCTTTTTCTTTTTTTCAAAAACATTGATGTAAACACCTTTCATTATGACATTTGTGAATTTGCCAAGCATCGTCGTGCTTCATTCCTATAATGAAAGATATTCAATTCCATTTGTCTTAATTCAGAGTGATACTTGGAACCATCACAATTTTCTAACATTTCGGGTTCTCGATGGTTGTCTCTTTTATTGATAATAATTGCACTTGGGGGTGCCTTGGTTCTTTCTTTTGAAACAAAAATATGATGTGAGCAATTTTTTCGCTAATTACCATAATATGGTCAAATTCAATTTGGAGTATCAATTAAAAAGATTGGTACTTACAATGCAAGAGATTATTTTAATAAATAATGTGGGAGAAACAGGGGCTTAATGTTCTTAGACTCATGTTTCCTTTTTTCTTTTTCTTTTTTTTTTTCAAAAACATTGATGTAAACACCTTTCATTATGACATTTGTGAATTTGCCAAGCATTGTCGTGTTTCATTCCTTTAATGAAAGATATTCAATTCCATTTGTCTTAATTCAGAGTGATACTTGGAACCATCACAATTTTCTAACATTTCGGGTTCTCGGTTGTTGTCTCTTTTATTGATAATTGCACTTGGGGGTGCCATGGCTCTTTCTTTTGAAACAAAAATATGATGTGAGCAATTTTTTCGCTAATTACCATAATATGGTCAAATTCAATTTGGATTATCAATTAAAAAGATTAGTGCTTACAATGCAAGAGATTATTTTAANTCTTTTATTGATAATTGCACTTGGGGGTGCCATGGCTCTTTCTTTTGAAACAAAAATATGATGTGAGCAATTTTTTCGCTAATTACCATAATATGGTCAAATTCAATTTGGATTATCAATTAAAAAGATTAGTGCTTACAATGCAAGAGATTATTTTAATCAAATACTTTCACCTTATTTTCATGAGGGAATTATTCATGAGTCCTCTTGTGTTTATTCACACAACAAAATATAGTAGCTGAGCGGAAAAAATGGTCATTTACTAAATGTCACTAGGGATCTCCAGTTTCAAGAGAATGTTCCCAAAAACTACTGGGGGAGGCTGTTTTCATTGCCACATATTTGATAAATAGGGTTCCTTCTTGGGTTTTAGGATCAAAAAGTCCTATTTAAGTATTTTCTACATTTTTCCCTCACTTCAACACATCAAGCAAAATTTATCCTAGAGTGTTCCGGTGTCCAGTGTTTGTCCATGTGCATGCTCAAGATCGGGGAAAATTAGATCCAAGAGTACTAAAGTGTATCTTTGTGGGGTATTCTTCTATACAAAAAGGTTATAAATGTTTCCTTCCTCCCACTACAAACATTTTCGTCTCCATGGATATCATTTTTGGTGAAACAGGGGGGTATTTTCAAATTCTTATCTGACTATGGAAGTGGAAGATAAGGACATGTTTTTTGCTTGATCTTCCTCCTCAAGTTCCCTCGTCCAAACCTCTTCACAAAACCCTAAGAGTGCCTAAATTACATGAAACAACTAGTGTAGTTCCTGAAACAACCAAAGCAATCAATGAAACAGAAACTTCACCTGCCTTGGATGTTGCACCAAAAGAAAAAGAGTTGGAGCCTATTGATACAAAACCACTAGTGTATTCAAGGAGGAGAGCATCTGAACTTGAACCTTGCAAGTTCAAGCAACCAAACCAACACCCAAGAAAGAGGTAAACAATTATATTGTTCCCTTTAACTCTTATGATGTTATTGGTGATATTAATCTTCCTATCGTCGTTAGGAAACGGACATGTAAGTGCACACAGCACCCATTTTCCCATTTTGTCATTCAAAAAAATTCTCAACATCTCATAAAGCTTTTTCACTCTCCTAAATATCATACCCATTCCACAAACCTTAACCGAAGCACTTGGAACGAGGAAAGGAAACAAGTATGAATGTTGATATGGAAGCATTGGAAAATAATGGAAATTGAGAGATTGTGGAGCTAACAATCGGTTGCAAATGGGTATTTGCTGAGATATATAAAGTTGATAGATCTATGAATGATTTAAGTATAAGCTGGTTGCAAAGGGATATATACAAACTTACGGAGTGGACTATCAAAAAAATTTTGCACCAGTAACAAAAATGAATTCTGTAAGAGTTCTCTTTGGCTGCTAATTTTAACTGGAAATTGCAGCATTTTGTAAAGAATGTCTTATCATAGTGAGATTGATGAAGAAATTCACACGGAAGTTCCTCCTAGTTTTGGCTTAATTAGGGAAAAAATAAGGTACATAGATTGAAAAAGGCTTTGTATGGTTTAAAACAATTTCCTAGGACATGATTTAGAAGGTTTGCAAAGGTAATGTTGACCATGGAATTTAAGTATAGTCAAAAGGATCATACTTTATTCATAAAACATTCCAGCTTTATTGGTATATGTTGACGATATAATTGTAACTAGGAATGATCCAAGAGAAAAAGTATTACTTCACCGATGTCTTAAGCAAGCTAAAGTATTATTTAGGAATTAAGGTGGCATGATCAAAAGATAATTTTTATATCACATAATAAATATGTCCTCCACTTGCTCAAAGAAAAAGGAAAGCTTGATGAACAGGTAGAAACTCCAATAGAACCAAATTATAAACTCGGAGAATCATTGGAGGACAAAGAAGTGGATCAAGGCGGATACCTAAGATTAGTGGGAAGATTGATTTATTTTATCACACACAAGACCGGATATTGCTTATGTCGTGAGTGTAATAAGCAATCTCAAGAACAATCCGAAGGAGATTCATCTACAAGCCGATATCAGATTTTACACTGTCTTAAAAGAAGCTCGGACTTTATGGAAAGGTAAAAATTTGCTTCTTGAAGCCTATACAAATATTGACTATGCAGAATCAGTGGTAGACACGAGATCGAAGTCGCCTTATTGCACATTTTTTAGAGAATCTGGTGACATGGAGGAGCAAAAAGCAGTCAGTCACAGCAAGATCAAGTGCGGAAGCAGAGTTTAGAACTACGGACATGGAATTTGTGTATAAAATAATTCTGGAAGATCAGAATATTACATAGGAATGACCGATTGTACTGCAACAAAAAATCAGCTATTAACATTGCTCATAATCCGGTACAACGCGATCGAACCAATAATGTAGAAGTTGATAGACATTTCATAAATGAGAAACTGGAAAGTGGTTTGATTTGCACCATTTTCGTGTTATCGGGGGGATAATTGGTTGATGTGCTAACTAAAGGATTGGCGAGCACAACATTTCAGAAAGTTATAGCAAGCCGAGAATGTATAATATCTATCCACTAGCTTGAGGGAGAGTATTGGAAATACTCAATATTCATATTTTAGAAAATATTGATATGGTTATAGCTATAAATAGATAATGTATTTATGTGTGATAGGTGTAATGTCCTCTTGCTTAGAGAGAGGAAAGCTTGGATTAACCGGTGGAAACTCTAATAGAACCGAATCATAAACTTAGGGAAGCATTGGAGGATAAAGAAGTAAATCGAGGTGGATACCTAAGTTTGGTGGGAAGATTGATTTATCTATCACACACAAGACCAAATATTGCATATGCCATGAATGCAATAAGCAAGTTCAAGCACCCGAAAGAGATTCATCTACAAGCTGATATCAGATTTTACACTACCTTAAAGGAAGCTTGGATTTTAAGGGAAGGTAAAAATTTGCTTCTTAAAGCCTATACAGATGCTGACTATGATGGATCATTGGTGGACACTAGATCAAAGACAGTTACTGCATGTTTCTTGGAGGAAATATGGTGATATGGAGGAGCAAAAAGCAGCCAGTCGTAATAAGATTAAGCAAGGAACCAGAGTTTAGAGCTCAGCACGTGGAACTAGTGAGTTATTGTGGCTTAAAATAATTCTGGAAGATGAAAAATATTAAATAGAAATCACCAATGAGATTGTATTGTGACAATAAATCAGCTATTAACATTGCTCATAACCCGGTAGGCGGTAGAACATGATCAGACCAAGAATGTAGAAGTTGATAGACATCTCATAAAGGAGAAACTGGAATGTAATTTGAATTGCAACCCTTTCGTGTTGTCCGGGGGACAAATGGCTGATGTTCTAATTAAATGATTGGCGAGGGAAACATTTTAGAAAGTTATAGCCAAGATGGGAATGTATAATATCTATTCACCAGCTTGAGGAAAAGTGATGGAAATATTCAATATTCATATATTAAAATATACTAATTTGTTTATGGCTGTAAATAGATAATGTATTTATGTGTGATAGGAGTAATCCCTAATGTTTAGCAGTTAATAGGTGTAATCCCTCATTAAAAGGGATTGACAGCTTCATTTTTCGTTGAATTTCTTTATAATGATAGATTATAAATTAGGTTTTTACTACTCATCTTAATGAAGGTTAATAACATTTTTCTCCACAATTAATCAGCCATGTGTGATAAGAAGCCCCATACCAGCTCAAGTCTTCTTCCTAAAATTATTTTCATATGTATGTCCTTTAATGTGCACGAGCAGGAAGGAAAAGTGTTCTTAGTCAAACTTTTGCAGTCATGTAGACTTCTTCCAGAGAGGAAAAGTGTTCTTATTAAGATATTAGGCTCCCAAAAACTATTTGTTTGACCACAAAGTCAAATGACGTCATCAATTGTTGGAAAAGGGAACAAAATGCTTTCAAGTAACCAGCACACAAGGCCATAATTCTTAGTTCGTGTCCAGAAATTAATATTCAAAACGTGCAAATTGTTTTAAAACTCACAAAGGAAACATAAATGGAGATGCTGCAAACTAATCATGGAGTAAATTTTGGCATTTTAATTCCTCGAAATTGGGGGCTTGGATCAAATCTTCATGCACCTACTTCTCAAAGTACATCATGTGGAAATAAAAATTGAAGTTCTTATTTTGTTCTCTCTGAACAACTAATTAGAAAAAAAAAATGTCCTTTTCATCCTAAAAAGAAAGAAATATAACGGACTCCTCTAAAACTAACATTTTTTCATGGAACATGGTCCTCAGTACAAATAGCAGAGATTATTCGTGACACTTATGATTGACTACCTGAAGCAGGTTCAAAGCTCTTCAGGTGAACCTGAATTATTTTTGTTTTCTTTTCCTCTGTGAACTTCATGTTCATGATAACTGAAATTCTTTTTTCTCTATACCATGAAGGACTTTTAGGAAAGATTAAAGCTTTACCAATTACCACGAGTAAACATAGTAATGTCCTATGGCAGTGTGTTTGATTTGTGATAATTTGAGAAAATTAGACGAAAAGGAATTATTAATTCTTATTACACTGGCTTCAGCTGGCATATGTTGGGTTCTTCTGAAAACTAGCCTTTTGCTTAGATTTATAGCAACTTTTTACTCCGCTAAATAGAACTTAAAAGAGAAAAATAGAATGAGTAGTCAGAAGAATCAGTCTTTTAACTGCCAAGTACAAGAACACTAAAAGTTTTAAAATAAACTAAGAATTACCACTGCAGTAGAAGACATTGAGAGGAAGACGCCGACAAAAACCCCTTCTGATATTTCTCCACCACACAACTGCAAAAAAGCATTTAATTGTCTCCATTAGAAATTAATGTCTAAAGAGTGGAAAACAAGTGCTGTTGCACCATTTAAAGGGCAGTAGCCGAAATACTGAAACAATTTTTAATTGATAAGTAAAATATTGAACAACATGATGCATTTACCAGTTGTTAAACAATCGTGTAATGTCATTCAATACATTATATACTCTTGACGAAGAACCTGTGCATTATTTATCTAAAGAAATTAGAAGACATGACATACCGAGGCTGTTATACCACACAAACACATAAAGAGAAATATCTGAAGCAACCCTCCCAAGACAGCAACGGCCCGTACAACACGTAACTGCACCATTAACCATGTTAACCAATTTCATCGTGCGTTTTGATAAATATGATGACAAAATGGCAATTTTTTGTTGATTTGGGAAGATAAACAGAAGTCAACCTTCGCTGTGGAGAACTCCAAGCCCAACGCGAAAAGAAGAAAAATAACTCCAAACTGTGCCACTGTTTCAACCTGCAAGCAAAAGCCTATGAGGATTCGGAGATGCATGGTTGAGAATAAGAAAATAACATAGAAATTTTATTTTTTTTGAGAATTCATGAAAAGAGAAAAATCAAAAGGTTTGAAATGAATAACAATATAAAGCACAACACAGAGCAGAAGTCAAAAGTTTTTATATTAGTCAAAATTCATAACAATATAAAGCACAACACAGAGCAGAAGTCAAAAGTTTTTATATTAGTCAAAATTCATAAGCAAATATAAACAGAAGAAACTATATGTTTCAGTCAAAAAGAAGCGTGAAAGAAATATTCATGATGAGGAATTAGAAGAAAGATGAAAGCAACATACTTGAACCATTTCACTGACAAAACTAAAACCACCTGGTCCAATCACAGATCCTGCTAGCAAATATCCAGTTATGACCTGCAAGGATAAGAAGCAGATTGTCGAAGACACTCCTTCCAAATATGAGACTGCAATAACCAAACTAGAAAACATTCATTAAGCAACCTCCACATTTTAGCCCCCTTTGTGAAGAATTTATAAATTGAGAAATGAGCGGTAGATAAGTAGATAGTATTTGTAGGTCATTGGAATGTGTAGTTGAAAGTAAGTTTGATTGTTTATAAATTTTGCCAAACGGAGGCTTAGAAGGAAACCAAAAGGAGAAATAAGGAAATGAAAAAGGTTCAAACTCATCATAATTGTAAATTATAGAAGTAAAATGGACAGGCAGGACCAAGCCCGCCACAAAAAACCCGAAATGTGGGCTGGCCCAGCCATGAGGACGGCCCGCGCATGCCCGCTCAATCTGACTGTGCAGGCTATTTTCAAATTTTGTTTATACTTGCACTAAATCCATGTAAAAACAAAAACAAAAAATTGAAAAAACCCGGCCCAGACTGGGCCAGTCCTGGCCTTTCCATTCTCTGTCGGGCAGTCCAGGCCTCACTAATGGAGGGCCAGGCCATGTCGCATATTTTGACACCTCTATTGCAAATTCATGGAAAAGGTAAAGAGCAGTCATAGTGATCGCACCGGTTGTCCAGCGCAGGCAAAGGCAATTCCCCCACAAGTTGCAGAGACAATGACAACTACCAGATCAGATATGAATCTGCCAATCATACAAAATAAATTATCACTAACAAGATACTGACTATAAGTGATGTATGTGGGAGAGGCAGGGAGATTGGAAACTAACCTTAAATCCAACTGTAACACAGGAAACTTTGACTTGGCATTGGACATAATGAAGACATTGTCCTGAAAATTATTTTAACTGGGTTCAAATATGAAAACATTATGACTTTATTCTTATGCCTTATTGCACAAGACATATCCTAATTAGCTCATAGAATAAGTACCTTTCGGTCTATTAAGGTCGGCGTGTCTTCTGCTCCATTCTCGTTATCAAGGTTAAAAACATCGTGAAACTCAAATGACCTAATATAAGAGTCAGATAGGTATAACAATACTTATATTTAAGCTTTTTAAATGTGAACAAATATTGTTAAAGGCACAAAGCTATAAATATTGCATTAAAAGTATCGCAAGGTAATGCAACATATTTGGAGAAAGTAAAACATACTTTTCCTCTTTTGTCTCGTTCTTCTTGGACTTAACTCTGGCAACAGTTTCAAGAACTGCCTGAGAATTTCAAAAGTTCAATAGAGAAAAATTCAGTGAAGCCAATAGATCAGGAGGCTTAAAAATAGCAATGAGAAAATTATTTTGAGAGGAATAAATAATAGTAATAACTGCTTTGTATTGAAAAGAATTTTCCGTAGACACATCATAGTGTACCAATGATCATAAACCAAACAACGAAGTTCTGTCAACATTTTATTTTATTTTGTGAGACAAAGTAAGTGAACTTGATGATACAAAACCTTTATACATTTAAACCTATTGGATTTCATTGCTCCTATCTAACCTCTAGACTAGATGACTACTCTCATTCCCTCAAGTCTTATGACCCACGGACATCGTTGCACATGTCTAATACTCCTCATTAAATGACCATTCTGATTCACTCAAATCTTAAGCCCCACACCCACTTTTTTGAAATTGTACATCATTTTATGACAATACCCATGTACTTCAAGTAAACAACTGAACATGAAAAGTCGCAAATCATGTCAGGCAAAACCTAATTCAAAACTAAAACCCTCATGAGCCTATCTGAAGTGTGTTACTAAATGTCAGGTCTGAGACAAGGTTCCAAGATAAAGAAAAATATACAAAACGTGTATAGGTTGTGCTATCAGCAAAAGAGGAATGAGGGGATGTAGCCCAGCATAATAAATTCAATATGACTTCTTTACACAATTATTAACGGCTTAATGCAAAAATAATCTTCCTATTTCCTGCACAATGTCAGCAACTTGATTGGAAGGGGTGGCTTCATAAGTGATATTGAGAATGAACATTTCCATTTAAACATATTATTCACAGTCCCCACATAAAGAATAGAAGAATAAGTGCAGAACCACACAAGTGGCCTATCACAAACATTACTATACATATACAGAAACAGAATATAATCACAGCAGAAAAAGGGATTCCTTCAGCCATACCTCCTTAACCTTGGATACAGTTAATAAGCTATCTAAAAAGCATGCCATTATGTTATTTTCCATCAACTATCTTGTAGTGTATATCTTAGAATGCATGTCAAAAGTCTAGCATGCATGATTTTAAAAAGCAAAGTAGAATCCTATCTCCCAAGTCACAAGTAGTAGAAAGGATTAAGAAACTCAACAAAGCAGGATACCGACCTGCTGTTCTGACACACTATTGTTGAAGCTACCATGATCTGGGACTGCAAAAGAGAACAAACAGAGAGGGAGAAAGAGATGTAAGAAAAATGTTCTTCTCCTATTGCTAGGTTGCCTCCAACATGCCTCCAGCAAGTGTTGGATTTATAGCTAATTTACTCAAGAAGATAATATTATTACTTTATGGAATTAAAATGACCACAATCAGATTGAAATGGAACACGTGGAATTTAAAGTTTCCTTAACTTTTTCAGTGTTCTTGTGTTGCATGCTTGATATGTGTAGCTTTTGGAATCATGTAGTCAGCTTAATTACAATATAGCTAAACTCAGGGGTATTTTAACTTGTAAATTGACAAGAGGTTAGTGGTCAACCTTACATAATACTTTTATGCAAAACTTGCAAACTTAGTTGAAAGGACTTTACCATCTTTATCCAATGATTATTTATTTAAAAACCTTGTGAAGGCTTAGATGGTATTCCATTTAAATTGAGTGTTGATCATTTGTTATAGGAGTAATGCTACTTGTAATTCATTGTGTATAAATTCATGATGTGATTCATATTAAATAGCTTTCTTTTCTTTCCTTCTCTCTCTTTTTTTACCTCTTTCTCTCTCTTCCACATCATCAATCCGTACAATGATGTACAAATAGCATTACTAACAATATATAACTTGTAATCCCATGTACTCAATGAAAAAACAGAACAATGTTAAATATATTGCTAATTGAAAACTTTATTAACTTGGATGTGAGATTAGAACGAAAGGCACAACTCCAGAGATCCATGGTCATAAAGAAAGTGATAATGCAACAACCTCCTTTATCAGAATTTCAGACTGACATGTTAAAAATATAAACACAAAGAGACAACATAGGCTACAAAAGATATTTAAAAAAGAGTCCCACTGAAAACATACAAGGAAGGGGAGAGGAAGTAACAATATTATTTGGTACTCACTCAATATCACCTATATAGATTTCATGACAAAATAAAAAATAATAATATTAATAACTTAATCGATGATAAACAAAAATTACATCCAATATGAACTATGTAATAGATCAACTAGAGTAACTCAAACTCTATCCTTCAGTCTTTCTCCTAGAGTATACTTTAGTTGTTTCCCATCATTTTTGTGTTACGTCCTACGTTACCAACACTGCTTCCTTAACAAAGTTTCTATCTACTTTATATTTAACATAGAGTTTACGGTGACTCACAAGTAATGAATTCCAAGTCCATACATTTTTTATCATTATCCTCTACAATTAACCTTTTCTTCATTAATCGCCCATTTATCTTGTACAAATATCAGTATTGCTCTGAACTTTGAAAAGTGAAAACCACAGTGGCATCATACTTGTATTTAGCCCCTTGTTTGACCCACATTATTTTTTTCATTCTCATTCTTCTACTCATTTTTAACCACACATTCTTCAATAAAATAATATTTTTCATCACATCAATAACCTTTCATTCTTTTTCA